>KE156411.1:94223-110813 GCA_000411055.1 Leavenworthia alabamica
TCGATTGGCGGTATAGATGGAGCCACATGACACCAGTACATGCGGCTGAACATGAAGCGTCACCTCTGACGGCGGTGATTACTAATCGGAATTTCGGTCGACAACTGAGTTTCCAGATCGGTGTGAGGTAGTTCGACCGACAGTAAAGATGAAACCACGTGGCACCAGTACATGCGTTTGAACATGAAACATCACCCCGACGACAGTGATGGCTAATCAGAACTTTGGCTGACGATGGAGCTTCTAGATCAGTGTGTGAGATAGTTCGACCGACAGTAGAGATGTAGTCAAGTGGCACCAATACATGCGTCTAAACATAAAGCGTCATCCCCTCTCACCAGAGCACATGGACGGATTTGTGCCCACTTTGGAATTAATTGGATCATAAACAAATTAATATATTGGATCTCTTTTTCTTTTTCTTTTTTTAACGTCTTTTTATTAACATAAAATTACAAGATTATGTGACATGATCATAAAATAAATATCGCCTTAACAAATACGGAAGATAAAAATTTATAACAGTTGTGGCACGCTGATGATGAGCCGATTTGGCTAAGGCGTCAGCCACTTTGTCGTCGTATCTTGGAACCATAAAAAACGATATGCCAGTAAAACGATCAGCCCATTTGTGAATGTTATTTAACAAATGTTTTATGTATCCGTTTTGGTCATTGGATCTCTTTTTCTTTTGTAAACATTATGTACAGTGGAATTAATTAGTAATAAAAGGATTTGGTCGACTGAAAAAAAATTCAATTCTCACAGGATTTATATATACGACATCATAGAAAATATGTTACTTTGATATAATATAATACAGTATTAAAACTCAATTGTGTATGTTCTGTTAATCAAATGTAAATTATGATAACTTTAAACTGTCTTCATAAAGGGAAGTTAAATTTAATAATATATCAGAATTAGAGATAACAAAAACGATTTGAGAAAAAACGTGAAAGACATCAAAACATCTAAATCACAAGAAAAAAAATAAGAGTAAAAAGCAAGAGTCACCTAAACAAATGCACTCGTCAAAATCTGTACAAGACCATAAACATCATTTTTAACCTCTCCAATGTAACCTCACAACAATCAAGAATCCTGTAAATATAACCAGAATCAATCTATATTAATTCTGTAGCTTTGAGAAACAAATCAGTAAAGCAAATGTTCATACCTACGTTTACAAACACGCCAAACCCAAGCTGGAACCATAAGTTAAGAATCCTACAAAGAACAGTCTTATTATTATTGAACTTTTTTATATAATATTATTATTTAAAAACAATGATACATATTACATACCAAATATTTTTGCTTTCATGTTGATTTTTTGCCGGCGAGAATGATAGAAATCTGCAAGCCTCTGCTAAAAGCTTCATTGAAAAGAATCCGAGTTTGCATGTTTTGAAAACCAGGTAACCATGAAAGCAAAGCAACTGGAGCCATAACTATTAACCCAAAGAACAGATCATAAAGTCTAGCAACAGATATAACTGTGTCCCAAACCACTGTTGATATTAGAAACGGTCTCAGTACTTGTGCTATTGATATCATTCCCCAGCCTGTAGGAACAAAAGCCAATAGACTTATCAACAAATCAACAACTGTAAGTTTTGTTAACTGCAACATCAGAACAACCACAAGAACCGTCACAACGATAACTAAGAACTGAATGAATCGGTATTTAATATGTTCTCTGACTGAGTATCTTTTCTGAGCATAGATTGTTGTGATGTATATAGCAGAGATCCCAATGATACATCCCCAAGAAACCAAGTATACACCAATGCTTGTATTCTTCTCTGCAATACGAAGATGGTATACAATACTATACTGGAAAAAGAAGAACCGAAGATCAAGTATAATCTCAAGAAGTTTTCCCCATACTCCAGTTGTTCTCAGATGCTCTTGTTCCTCATTCCACCAAGTAAACCAACTCTGATCTGCTTTTGTAAACAAACCACCTCTAGACCATAACCAAGCAATGAAATCGTCGAAGTCATATACTGTTTTTAGCCAATCGAAACCAGATGGGTTAAACAGAAATGGAGATATAATCCATGATGTAATAAGGAACCAGCTCGAAATCGTCATTAGTATGTAAACAAACGAACTTTTAGCCAACGGGCTATAAGCTGCATACACCAACAAGATAATCGCGAGCTCAATCGCCTTGATGAAATGTGTTCGAGCATATAATCTATAGTTTTCAGCAAATTTCTTATGCTCCACAACAAATCCTCTTCCAGTGGCACGATACTTGGCTCCACCATGGAGTATAGTCCTACCAAAGTAATGACTTCTAGTTCCCATGGAAAACGTGTAGAAGAAAGATGCAAGTTGTAGCTGCATTGTTATGAAGTCCCAAACTGCTGGAAGAAACCCACGCTCAAGTGAGTTTTCAAGAATCATTGGAAGTGCAGTGAAAAGTCCGAGTTGAATGATAAATTGTTGATTCAAGATTGCACCAAGTGCTTCATTACTAGTACTCCTATCTTTTGCTATTCCCTCAACACCACTAAGTGCTAGATAAAGCCGACCCCACAAGAATGCATAAACAGTGAATACTATCAACATTGTGTTGAAGTAGTAGCCAATTGTTGTGTAGAAGAAAGAGAGCATTCTAAAAAAGTCTAGCCTGTGACCTAACCTGTAAACGTCTCTGCTCAATGCTTGCTCACCATTACCACTAGCTACCTTGGCCTCAAACATAGAGATTTGATTCAAACCCACATCTCTTCCTTTCCCTACCTGAATGTATTCATGGTGAGTTACGTTCCCACCTCTTAAAGTGCAATTGAATCCAGCAAATATATCTTCACTGATATTTATAACTCTTGAGGCTTTGCTAATTCCACCGCGAGGCATGAACCAAAACCGATCAAATACATCTGGATGACCATAATGCATCCTCACTTTCAGTGGGTTGGCAAGAACACGTTGTCCTAAGGTTACAAAACTTGTTTCCTGAGCAGACATGAACCATGCAAGTGAGGATACGGAACCAGTGAAAACTTTCTCACGGACTCCAAGAATGGTAGGCCTCCTAATGCCATAGTAAATCTTGAATGATTCCAACAAGTTCCTCATCTTAAGCGCCTCCTCAAAATGGTTATCTTGATTCATATCAATCGTCTGAATAGCATCACCTCGTGTAAAGATTATAGCATGGTTTTGATTTTCTGGTTTTCCCTCACCAAGCTTCAAGGGGCCTGGCAGCCTGATACGATAGATCTCCACCTCTCTTTGAAGTTGTTGATCAAATTTCACAAGAACAGAGTAGTACTCGACTTCACCCCTTCCCAGGTCAACCTCATCAACATATGCAATACGAAGGGCCTCATGATTTTTCATCAGGAACAGAATCTCCTCAGCTCTATGGTCCCCTCTTGCTTTATGCTGTCCATAAACTTGACATGCCACAACATATGTGAATTTCATCATTGCACTCCCATACTCAGACCCTTTAAGCAAATGGGTTATACCACTAGCCATTCTGCTAATTTCCTGAGCAGCTGTTGGTTGCAGTGTGTTATCCCCACCATCGGTTGTGTAGTAAGAACGGCGCGGCTCAGGAGCAATCTGAGTTCCCATCCTGATGTCCATTTCAGAAGCAGAATCAAGAAAAGCAAGTTTCTTCAAGGCACTATAATAATACATCATCCCTCTCACTGTTCTGGACAATGTTTGTCCCCTGTATGAAGCCCAGAGGCGAAGATCCCTAACCTTCTTTAACCAAATATCATTCTCATTTTCTGCTCCTTCTCTTCGCATCCGCTCCACAAAATTCACCCACTCATCTTCATAAATTCTTTGAAGGTAGAATAACGTGGAGATTCCATCCTCATTTTCAGCTCGAAGCATTTCTTGTCGATACATCACTTCCTCGTCGTAGTAAGGAGTCAACACACTGAATGCCATCATTTTTTCTACACTGGGAGCCTGAGGCATGTTCATAAAGAGAGAGTTGCTAAAGAAAGCAAGCCGCTCTCTGGCCTCAAGATTCTTCGGCACATTATGCATTGGATCTCTAGAAGTAAGAATTGTATGGACCCGCCTTATCTGCCTATAAAAGACAACATCATTCAGGGGAGGGAGATTAATGGCATTGACAAACAGCAATTCGGTGTCTGCATCCAAACTGATGGGCGCCAAGCCAAGCTGCCTCAACTGTGGAGTGGTCCTCCTAATTCTTGGCAATTCCCATGCACATAGTTCATACAGAGCTTGCAGAATATTCACAATCCTGAACACTTTCTTTTCTGGGTCCATCAAACGCTCAAGAAGTGATATTAGCTTCTCATGAATTCGGAGTAGTACTGTCAGCTTATATGCATCAGTTACCTTTTCGTTTTCCATATTTTCATCAATTTCCATAAACAACCTGTTCAGTATGGATTCTTCCTCTGTGCCATTTTTAACAATTCTAAGAATCACAAATTTGATGCTATCAAAAGCTTCTATAACAGCACAACGCCTGTACTCGCTGGTGCAGATTTTCGACCAAAGCCAGTGATCAGGAGCATCACATAGCTCTTTCGCCTGGCTTAGCGCAAGTAGGAGCTCATTGCAAAGGAGGAAGCACGGCCAACGAATAACCCGAATATTCCAACAATTAGGCGGCAACTCAAGTAGTTCAACCTCCCTGTCACTGATAAGGTCTTCTTCCCTAAATGTGAGGATTATCTCATTCCAAATCAGGGCAAACCAAGTTGCTTCAACTTGATTGGATTCAATCTTGTTGAAAGGTTGACCAATTCCATATCGCAATTTCAGCCGGTGAATAGCATCACGAGCCTTCTTAAGCATCGTTGCTTTAGGGCTCAGAAGATGCTCCTCAGGTTTAAGGTTAAACTGCATAGCACTTGAGAAAAACTGAAATCTAAGTCTCAACTGATCAATGTTCCGGATCTCCCCCAAATGAGAAAACAGACCAATTACCGCACCTACAAGAGATGAGTAGATCGAATACCAAATTTGCAAATCCATCAGGTACACTAAAATAACAGGGAGCCAGAGCATCCCCACTGCAATCCTGTGAGTGCTGCCAAAAAACTCATGCCAATTATAGGTCGCATTCTCGAGGTTCAGTAGTGCCCTAGTCGGAGAAATGAGCGGCCTGATTTGTAAGAAGTAACTGAATATGAATTTACTGGCCAGTACAATGATCCAAAACACTGTATACTTAAAATTGTCCACCAGACCTTCCCTCATCCCACGACCAACGAAAGTCTTGCTATAGAACCACCATGTGAAAAAGTACACAACTCCAAGATTTAGCTCCTCTACCCAGTTCCTTATCCAAGGCACAATAAATAGTGCAAGAGCCAATAACTCAGGCATGACATACACTAAAACTACTTTGAGAAACGTGATGATCCTCTCATTTGCAGCTTGAGACCAATCACCATCTGCATTTTTCTGGGTCCAAATCCTTGCGTAGAAAACTGAAAACAGAACTGTCCATGCGACAGCCACCACGAACTTCAAAATCAGTCTGACGAAAAGCCAGAAAGTTTCCCTTCCCACCAAACTATACTGAGTACTAGCATCGAGCACAGACTGGAGCAACCTCAATCCTGCCCAGGAGATGAAAATAGTCAACAATTTAACCTGCACACAAGACAACAGAAAATCTTCATATACCAAAACCAAACACACATTACCATAGATAGATCAGAACAAAAGAAAAGCTTTTTACCTCTGTATCACGGTCTTGCCAAGGAAACTTAACATCACTTGTAGCAACAATAATAGATGCCTGCAAGTAGAGAAGCAATAAAATCCATAATCGATCAAAGCTTCTATAGACATTCCAAAATGATCTCTGCTCCACAAAACCAGTCTTCCCTACTCTACTGCTTTTAGGTGTAGTATCAAAGAAATTACTAGTATAATCAAGAGGCCATTTAAGGCTCTTCAAGGCTCTCTTACTCCAGAAATACTCATTAATGTCGTCGTAATTTCTCCAGGCAGAGTGTGGTTTAGTGCCATTGTGGCTACTCTCAACCTCTGTCTTAACCGTCTTGTAAATCGGCATGACTACACTCTTTAAGAAGGCGCAATCACCTGAAAAGGAAGGCCAGTAAGGCATTCCGGTCATATCATCAAACTCTCCGCCGAGAACTTTGTTGAGTTCCATAGCCATGTGATGAAAAATGTAGCAGATACACTCTGGCATAAACCGTAGATTCGCAGCCTCTCCCCAAATCAAGAGATACAGAGCTACATAGAGAAGCTCACGGCGGAGATTCAAAACGACATCTGTTTGATGACGGTTTTGTGTTGGGCTAGTGACGTGGCACCTCACTCCGAGGAACGAACACCAATTAATATAGTTACGGAGTAGCTTCTTCCGAAATCGACGGAGAACAGTGGGATCGAGACCGNACGCAGCGACGGATGTTCCGTTACGAAATCGTGAATCGGAATGATATTGTATACCTCTGGTAACGGCGTGTGAAGCTGGTCATGGTCACGCTGGGTGACCACCGATGGTCGCTGCCTTCTCATCGCCGGCAACGGTTTCTTTACTTAGAATCTTTTCAAAAATTAATTCAACTTTTTTTCTTTAAAGTTTCAAAGACAGTGACCAAACAAAACTGGATAGTAAATGATAGTAATACTAAAAATAAAAGAGATAAAGATGTGTGTCTCTTGTCGTACAATAATACAAGCTCCTAGAGCTATTTACCGTTCGATTTATTAAAGTTTTTTATTAAATATGAAATCGGACGGTTGATATGAGATAAGTGGAGTGTACACGAAACGGAGACGTGTAGGGTTAAGTGTAGTGGCATGACACGTGCGAATACGCGCGTGTCAGAAACACGAAGACAATCACTGAGATCAAGAGAGAAACAAGACAAAGATAGCATTATAATTATACTATACACGGTTCGATAAGAATAAGATATAGTTAGGAAAAAGTGTACGCAAAACGACACCGCATTGATGAGTATTCAAGATAAGAAATAAAACTGTAAAAAACATGTTAGAACCCCCAAGTGCTAATCTTTGTGTCGTTTAATTTGTTTTGTTTTGTAAAACATTATAAGATTCAAGACTATATATATAACTTTATACTCTTCTCAGAAATTTTTAAAAAAAAAATTTCTTTTACCTCCCTGTCATCCATTTGCATTATACATCGGATTCGTGACTTATCATTATATAAGATATTGCAACTTAGACCATGTCAGAATATATATTTTCTGATAATGCCATGTCAGAATATATATTTTTTGATAATGCCATATCAGAATTTAAGATTATATATTTGTTTATTTTTAAACAAGTCCTTAAGTCTTTTTATTACAGATAACAAGAACGTTAAGTCGTCGATACGAATATGCTTTCGCCTTACAGATTAATTCATGAAACAACTACAAAAGTACCGATTTTGATCAATTTTACTGGTTTAACTTAACCTGGAATTGGCCACCGGTTAGATAAGTCGGTCTAATCCGGTTTTGAAAATTAATCAGGATCATAGCACAGACTCAAATCGTCTTTCTTTTGTGGTTCATTCTCCCTCAAAATTTCTTCTTCGCTAAGGATTCAAAATCAAAAGAGCTTGACAGATCGAAACAGCCATGGCGGGTCGTGTCATTACCATGACTGTGACAAATACTCCGTCAGCAGATCTAGCTTTCACCAATCTAGCTTATTGCTCCTCTGCCGATCTCCGTCAGTTCTCCGTTCCCGGTTCCGATCTCTTCCTCGCCAACGTTGCTGATAGCTTCATTCTCTCTCTATGATATCCTTTCTTTTATTTTTATCATTTCACGATTCGTTTTGTTACATTGTAATGCGATTGTAGTAGTTTGATTGATTCAGAGATCGGTCTTCGAATTCAAATATTAGCTAATTTAACTCGTTTAGGAATTGAAATCTTATGTTGATTGAATGATCTATGACAATAGGAGTCATTATAATTTTTTTCTAGGAATCATGGATGATAAGAATCTGAGATCCTTTTGTGTTTAATTGTTCAATTAATCCTTAGTCTCTGTATTATTCATTTCAATTTTTTTTGTGTACTTAACTGATAATTACTGGACATGGAAGTATCCGTGATGGGAATATTGCTCTGAATGCTATTCAACGTAGGCATGCTAGAGTTTCGACTGGTGACATGGTATCTGTTAGCAGGTAATTTTTCGTAGCTTTTTTTTACCATTATCTTATAGTCTCAGACGTTTTGGTTCCTAAATACTGCTTTGTTCTTGCAGATTTGATCCTCCAGAAAATTTTGAGCTGGCTATGCTGACGCTCGAGTTAGAATTTGTAAAGAAAGGGACTAAAAGCGAGCAGGTTTGTTTGATATCTATTATGTTGTTTCCTGGGATCTTTGCTGGCTGTGATTGAACTCGATCTCTCTGTTCAATATTTACTTTGCAGGTTGATGCTGCTCTTCTTTCAACTCAACTTAAGAGGAAGTATACCAACCAGGTAGAGAGATGATTCTTGTTTTTTTCTTCCTCTTTTCTTGTTACATGTTTGGTTTCTGAAGATGCACATGTCTTGTGCTGTGGTTTAAGCATCATCTAATAGGAAAATGAAAGAACAGATGATGCATAAATATAAAAAGTCTATTTAAAAGAGATTAGCTGTTATAAATTCCAATTGAAGTAATGTGTTCATAGATCTTGTTTGACTTTTCTGTTGAATTATTGATTTTTACTGAATGCATTTCGTGACCATTGTGCAAATCATGTAATATTCTGCTTAAAGTTATTTACCCATCTGTTCTAGATTATGTGGAATCAGTTACATGGTTATTTGGCTTTTAGATCCTCACAAAATCATACTAGTCCTTATTTATTGAAACAATGCACACTGCTGCAGGTCTTGACTGTTGGCCAGAAAGCAACATTTGAGTATCATGGAACTAATTACATTCTTACGGTCAATCGAGCGGATGTCGAGGGTCAGGATCAATCAAATGGCATCGAAAGAGGGATGCTCTCGAAAGATACATATATTGTGTTTGAAGCATCAAACGCAAGTGGCATAAAGGTCTGGTTTTGAAGTTCTCATTAGTGATGCCTTGTTGAATGCCTTCTCTCAGAATCCCTATTAAATGATAATTGAATCTTACATTCAATATAGTATTCATAATATGACATCTGATGCTTATGTGGATTGCTATCTTGTATCTTCATTTTAACTTGTATATTCTTATGCAGATTGTCAATCAACGGGAAGCTGCTAGCAGCAATATATTTAAACATAAGGAATTTAACCTTGAGTCGCTGGGAATAGGTGGTCTGGGTGCAGAGTTTGCTGATATATTTAGAAGAGCATTTGCTTCTCGTGTATTTCCTCCTCATGTCACCAGCAGGTTTCTGGTTCATTCTTCAATCAAGTGTTAGACTCTATTCTGTATATGTATTTCTTCTAATTTTTCTCTGTTTATCTTGCAGATTGGGAATAAAGCATGTCAAAGGTATGCTTCTTTTTGGACCTCCTGGTACTGGCAAAACCCTTATGGCACGGCAAATTGGAAAGATGCTCAATGGAAAGGATCCAAAGGTAATTCTGATTGTCTTAATATTCTCTCAAAAGAAGTTATGATGATAACTTACAGGCTTGTAATACTTAATTTTATTGTAAGTTTTCAATTAGTTTGTTATCCAGGATTCCACTCGGATTTATACACCTAAATGTTTTAGGTTTTATCGACTCATGATTTGCTTCCCTTATTGGATGTACACCTTCTATGAGAATATGTTACGACCTGTTTAATTGTCTCACTATCTTCTTCATACATTGGCAGCCTCAGACCCTATTTTAGTTTGCTTCAATAGTTTATGACCTTTTAATGTATTATTAACTTTGTTTCTTTGTTGATTTTCTGCCTTTGTTCCAGAAATCTTCATGTTTAATGCTTATGTTGTTCATTTACTGGCATAATAGATCGTTAATGGTCCCGAGGTGCTGAGCAAGTTTGTTGGTGAGACAGAAAAGAATGTAAGAGACTTATTTGCTGATGCTGAGCAAGACCAGAGGACCCTTGGTAAAACAACATTGTTCTCCCTGATCTGTGATTTCGTGTTTTCTTTTTCTTACAAATATGCTAATTGGGCGCTCATATTTGATTTCTCAGGTGATGCTAGTGAATTGCATGTCATTATTTTTGATGAGATTGATGCTATTTGTAAGGTACACGACTTTATCTTTTCTTCTTCTTGTTCTTTTTTTCTTTAAACAAAATTTCCAGGATATAATTTTGCTATTTTGAAGTTGTAAATATGCTTTTAATGTTGATAACCAGTCCCATTAATTCTGGGTAATAGTTCTTGCTTCTTACTCTGTGGTGTGACTATACTTTTCTCTGGAGTTTAAATATTGATAATTTTCCATGGGATCTACTGGTTATATGAGTTTAAACAATAGATTAACAGTTGTATGATTTTTGATTTTCAGTCAAGAGGCTCAACCAGAGATGGCACAGGTGTCCATGATAGTATTGTAAACCAGCTTTTGACAAAGGTCAGTCAAAGATGAAGCTATTATTAGTTTGTTAGGAGTCTTCACGGATGTGGCTAACACTTTTTTTCCAGATAGATGGTGTGGAGGCCTTGAACAATGTTTTGCTTATTGGAATGACAAACAGAAAGGATTTGCTTGATGAAGCTCTTTTAAGGTATCTCTATCCATGTACTAATAGACAGAAGCCGTTTCTTTTTTAACTTCAGTTACACCATAAGCAGTACTGCAAGGTTTTGAATTAGTTTTTATAGCTTAGGTTCCTCTATTTTTCATTTCAGAAGATACCAGCAAACCGTATATGCTGCTTACATAAACTTTTGGAATGAGTGTAGTACATGTGAATTTAGACTTTTATTCTTTTGGATTATAGACCTGGAAGATTGGAGGTTCAAGTTGAGATTAGCCTTCCTGATGAAGCTGGGCGTCTACAAATTCTTCAGATTCATACAAACAAGATGAAGGAAAATTCTTTCCTTGGTACTGATATCAACCTCCAAGAGCTTGGTATGTCAATACACCTGTTCTGTAGTTTCAGTTATCGCTATCACTGGATGGCAAATATAAAACTATTTGCAAAATCTTCTTTTATAGTGTATTATGAAGACCTAAGAAATCCGGATTAGCTACTTACTTTGCATAAATGTGTCTCTGAATGTAATATATAAATATTGTCTGGCAGCTGCTCGAACAAAAAATTACAGTGGTGCAGAGTTGGAAGGTGTTGTTAAAAGTGCTACATCATATGCATTAAACAGACAATTAAGCATGGATGATCTTACAAAGCCAGTGGAAGAAGAGAACATCAAGATCACTATGGAGGATTTTCTCCACGCAATCCATGAAGTTCAGCCTGCATTTGGAGCCTCCACAGATGACCTTGAGCGCTGCAGGTAATTTTACTCAAGTATCTATATGTTTTATTCTGTCTACTCCATTTGTATTTCCAGCCACCACTTGGTACCCATTTATAGCATTACCTCCAAATTTTAATTTTTCCAGTGGCTTCATATTGATATTTTCTGACATGTATGTAGACTCAATGGGATGGTGGATTCTGGTGATCGTCATAATCACATTTACAAAAGAGCAATGCTTCTAGTCGAGCAAGTTAAAGTTAGTACTAGAAGTCCTCTAGTCACTTGCCTTTTGGAGGGTCCCAGTGGAAGGTACCTTCACTTGCCTTTGTAGTTTTATAAGCCTTGTGCTGATTTTTAAACTGTTTTTTTTCTCTGAACAGTGGGAAAACTGCTTTAGCTGCAACTGTTGGAATCGATAGTGACTTCCCATATGTGAAGATAGTAAGTGACTACTACTATCTTTCTTTGTACAATAATATATTTAGACCTTACCATCTTTTTTTTTCTCTTTGTGTTGATATTGTTTTTATATTTTGTAGGTCTCTGCGGAAACTATGATTGGTCTTTCTGAGAGCACAAAATGTGCTCACATTGTCAAGGTATGTGTTTGGAAAATACTTAGCTTCTTTTTTTTATTATCTTCCCTCTACTAACAATCAGTTTCGGTGTTAATGAGAACAGGTCTTTGAAGATGCATATAAATCACCAATGAGCATCATTATCCTGGACGATATTGAAAGGTTTGTTACCTGATAAATAATCTTATAGTTTCTTTCTTCGGCACATTCACTTGAATTTATGATATTGTAGACTGTTGGAGTACGTAGCAATCGGTCCTCGTTTTTCAAACATAATATCACAGACGATGATGGTCCTTCTCAAGAGACTTCCTCCTAAGGTACTTTCTTCCCCATTTTATTATTTCTTACTCACTATAAATTAGTTAACATCTCTAATTTGGTTGTCAACAGGGGAAGAAACTTCTCGTCTTTGGGACAACAAGTGAACTAACCTTCCTAGATTCAGTTGGTTTATGTGATTCCTTCTCTGTCACTTACTCTGTTCCAACATTGAAAACAGATGACGCAAAGAAGGTAAAACAATCTTTAGCAACTTCTTCACATATCTCAGTCTACTATGGACTTTATAATATCGCCCATCAATGAGGTGGTTAAATCCTTTTGTATTTTTTGTTCTTCAGGTTCTAAACCAGCTCAACGTCTTCTCAGAAGATGATGTGGAAGCAGCAGCTGAGGCACTCAATGACGTAAGTTTCTCAAAACCGTGAAAATTATTTGATGTACTTGCTACTTCACAAAATGGTTTGTTTACTTTCCCGTGCAGATGCCAATAAAGAAGCTATACATGTTAATAGAGATGGCAGCGCAAGGAGAACACGGTGGATCTGCTGAAGCTATCTATGCTGGTAGAGATAAAATCAAGATCACTCATTTCTTTGATTGCCTTCAAGACATCGTTCGATTCTAAAACACACTTCCCACTTTGCCTTTTAACCCTTTTAATATTATTCCCTTTGGACTTCTGTTATTTGTTGACTAAAGGAACTGAGAACGCTGCATTCTTCTTCATTTTTATGGCTGAAACAATATTTATTTTGATTTTACGGCCCCTTCTTAGTCTTAAAGCTTAAACAAACTCACCAAAGCTTTACAGTGGCGGCCACTGCTCTGTGTACTTCTCCGTCTTATGAGTAATTCATAAATTGAAATGTTACTAAATAAATTAAATGATTCGGTCCCATGTGTATAATAAATGTATATGTCAATTTTATTTCCCTATTTTGTAGTTTATGTTTATATTGACTTCGAAGTTTGAAACGTTCCACTCGTTTGATAAAAACAAAAACCATAGAAGGAATAGACTGGAGATGTCAAACAATACAACTGTCATAAAATTACATAGTAATTTGTATTTTCTACATTTGTGTTAAAATATGTTAAAATATGAAAATAATATTAATTTTTGACATAAATTTTTACTCTTTACGCTATGTAATAGAATCTGAAATTTAAAAAAATATATATATGAAATTCATAAGAGGATATATATTTAGAGGCAATAAATGAGGTGGTTGGTTGGTAACAGTAGCACTCTTTCCCACTAGCTAAATTATTTGAAGGTGACGACGTCCCATTTCCTCAAGCGTATCCTCTTCCTTAATTTACTTAATTACCCTTGTTACGTCCGCTGAATTACTAATTTGATTTTACACGTAATGATGTTTACGTATAGGACTATCCAACGACTTGTCATGTTTCTCGTATATGCACAGTGTGTGCCGTTTAGCTGAATCGTGGGGGCAATAGCAGTAATTTAAGTTTTTTTATACGAAAATTGCTTCTTCTATTTTTTTTCATAAATAAAAGGATAATTCTCCCGGACATCACCGAATACTATTAAAATAAAATTAAAATAAAATTATTATTTAATAATTCAATTGAATTGAAAATTAGATTATATTTTTGAAAAATTACGCAAAACCCGAACAATAAATAATAAATTCAACCACTAAATACTCAACCTAAATAATAAAAAACTAAATTCAACTACTAAATACTCAACCCTAACGTCAAATTAAAAATATAATTTTGATAAAAAATAGTATTTGTGTCTAATTAAAAAAAATAATGTAATTTTGTTTCATAAACTATAAATGATGGTATTAAAAAGAATTATTCTAAATAAAATTGGTAATTATTTTAATTAGAGAACGACTCGTTTACGTCTTTATGTGAATTTAATACTTTAAATTTTTGTTGTCTTTATTTTTCATTGTTTGAATTTGTAGGGAAAATTTATATTATTAGATGTTACATCCAAATTAACCATTTATACTTTTTTTAAATAAAGGTTTGGAAATATAATGAATACTATATATATCAACCATATTATCTTTGTTCACATTTCATGTAGAATATATATTTCTAGTTTTTCTATAACATTTAGAATAGATTATAAGAACTGGAATATGTCTATATTTTCTAGAATGTGAATTATTAAAATGTTTAGAATATATATATTCTAAACTTCTTCTTTTTTTGCTAGAACATGTAAAAAGATAGAATATATAATATAATTTTTGTAAACATATACAAGTGGTATAATATATATTCTGAAAATTAGAGAACGTATTCTAAACTTTCAGAACAAATTTTATAAAGCTTAAAACATACTTAACACTGCTTATATATGCATGTAGCATCAGAGCCATTTGATATATTATGTATCAACTATGAATCAATAGTAGAATGTTTATATATCAGAATATGTTAAAGATTTTAGATATTCTCTTGACAACTACATGCAGCCATTAAAATTGATGAGTTATAAATACAACCTAGCTAATAGTAACAAAAACCATTAATATTGAATTAAATTATCTGCCATCTTATATTTAATACATTTCTTGGCTTCTTGCATATATTAATTAATTCTATATAGTTATATGGATATAAAACAGTACTATCATAATCTTAATTATCATTTGAACAATATAATCATTTATGTTCTCATAAATTTAGATATAAAACACCTTCAGTAACACAACAATGTCTCACACACATACACAGTACACACTACTTAATTGATCTTAAACTAATTAAAACAAAAAAATGAATAAAGATAAGAGTGTTTTTATTCATTTACTTATATGAACTAATTAAAACTCTCTCTATCTGTAAAACAAATATACAAGTATATGTATAGTAAGTTTCTCTCACTAGAACATTAATGGAGCTTTAGATAATCATAAATGCATTGCACCCTCTCTATGCACTCATCAATAACTCCTTTTTTCTTATTGCAACTCCACATGTTACTTTTCTTCCTCTCTTGTCTTCTTTCTTCTTCAAAAAACTTAACCATTGTTTCTCTATACCTAGCTAGATGATCTACTTCTGGTTAAAAGATTAAATTATCCCATAAAAACTTGGTTTTCCGGTAACCGGCCGGTTAGCCGGATCCCTAGTTAGCAAACAACCTTTTTAACTTCTCTTTGTTATTATCCTAGATCTTATGTTTTCACAGTAGAAAAAGATCATAAACCAAAGATCATTGTGAATTAGGGTTTCATTGTTTCTCCAAAAGTAAGATCTCTCTCTCTCTCTATACATTAACAAATGTATGTATATGCATGTGGATGTATCTTAGGTTATATTTATAGATCAGATCCATATATATTGCATGTTGTCTGATGAGAAGAAGTTTTTAGATCTTCCATTTTATTTTCTTTATTTTTCGTCTCAAGATCTCGAGTCCTATGATATTTCTTGTGTTTGTTTTTCTTTGTCTTTTTCTAAGATTATTTAAGTTTAGTTTTAATTAAATGTTTTATGTCTTTTTGAGAAGACTTATGATCTAAGATAAAGAAAGTGTTACGTAAAACTTTTCTTGGAGTTAGGAGTTTAAAAAAGGGCTTTGACGAAATCTACTTGGTGGTTGTGATCATTGACTTATTGTCAACGCTTTTAATTAACCCTATAATGCTATGTAATGTTTTTAAATCATTTTTGACTAATTAAACCTAATTTACTCGAAACGGTTCGTTTTAGTGCACAAAGACCAAGGTCAATTTAATTCTTTAATAAATTCAATGGTTAGATTAGAAACTTGTGAATCTTTTTATCTCTCTTACTAGCTTTTGAGTAGACAAAAGAGAGAGAAAGATCATTAAACTCGAACCTAAAACTTCAACTAACAAAAGAGAAAAAAGAAACAAAGAGATCTGTGTTCAAAGGGTTTCAAAACTATTTTGACAACTAAGTATAGTTTCAGATCTAGTTGAGTAAGTAATACAAATGTTATTTCTTTTCATTTTTGACCTTACTTCGAATTAGGGTTTCTTTAAAGATCAGAACTCTCTCGTTCTCTTCTGTATTTTCATAGCTAGATCTGTCTTTTTTATAGATCTATGTTTTGAGAAGTAGTTGTGACTTTTTCTTTGTTTATATGGACATCATACATACTCAGAGATAGATAACACTCACATATATGTTACTGTGTCTGTGTGCATGTACGATTGATTCATCTTAAGTATATACTGTATGATCTGAAAACTATATACTATATGTATCATTTTTATTTTAATAAAATAAAATTGTTTACCAAAAGAAATAAGTTAGATTTAAATATCATTTTGGGTTATATTTCCTCATTAGATCATTATCGTATTTATTATCATTACAATATATATATATATATATATATATAT
>KE156411.1:120510-145405 GCA_000411055.1 Leavenworthia alabamica
TTCCTTTATATTCTTAAGAAATTTTAAAATTGCCCATCCTAAATTTTTTAAAATTTGCATTGTTGCCCTTATTAAAATTTTTTTCTAGATCCGCCCCTGGATATAGACAGACTAATTTTGTTTGAGTGAAAATATTTCTATAAATAAAGGTTACAACATCAAAATTTATATATTTATATGTAAATTTTATTTTAACATACCTCATTTTCTAATAAATAGAACAAACATCACTCAATATATAACCATATCAAAATTCAATGTCTAAGTTCGAATTTTTTTTAAAAACAACAGTCCTTAGTAGATTTACTTTTAACCATAAACATAAAATAGTGTTATAAACATTCAGTTTACATATATCATTTTCGTTTACTATAATGTTTTTTTAAATAGTATATTATATTCATAGTCTATTTAAATCATTGCTGTAAAACTAATATTTTATAAAATTATGAGGACCAATAAAGAAAAATATAAATCAACTTTGATTCTTGTGGACTATGATATGGGCCGTAAGGAAACGCACACAGCTTTTAGGCCCAAAACTATTTTATTTTTATTGACTTTTTTTTTAAGTAAACGGATAAAATAACAGTCTTTACAGCTCATCTTTTTGACTTCTGTGTTCATCTTCGTCAACAAAACGTCTAATCCATACTGTCTCATCTCTTCTCTTCTTCTCTAGTAAAGAAAAAGAAAAAATGGAATGGATAAATTCACTGCCTAAAATTGAACTCCATGCCCATCTCAATGGCTCCATTAGAGACTCTACTCTTCTGTAAGTACCCTAAATTTCGATTCATTCTTTCGTTATCTCAGCAACTTCTGCAATTGAACTGAATCAATAATTCGATTTGAGGTTATAAATTTAATGGGTTTCGTTTTTTTTTAATAAAATAGAGAGCTTGCTAGGGTTCTTGATAAGAAAGGTGTTATAGTGTTCACTGATTTTGAAGATGTTATTAGAAAAAGTAAGTTCTTTAATCTTATCAATTGTTTAAGTTTTTAGTTTAATCTAAACTCATTTTGATGTTTATATTCAGATGATCGATCTTTGGCTGAGGTCTTCAAGTTGTTTGATTTGATCCATAAGCTTACTACTGATCATAAAACTTTAACAAGGATCACAAGAGAAGTAAAACCCTGAACCCTAAATCTCAATTTGTTCATCAATTTAAGCTTTTGGTTTTAACTTATCTTCTCTTTTATAGGTTGTAGAAGACTTTGCTTTAGAAAATGTGGTTTATCTTGAGTTAAGAACAACACCAAAGGTTACATATAATAACATATTTTGCAAATGTTCTAAGTTAAGATTTTCTACGTTTGAGTAATGAGAAACTCTTTGTTTGTTTATAGAGGAATGATTCTATAGGTATGAGTAAACGATCTTACATGGAAGCAGTAATCGAAGGTTTAAGATCTATTAGTGAAGTTGATATTGATTTTGTTAAGTCATCTAATGTGATTGCTTGTGATGGAATACAAAGAAAGAAGATTTATGTTAGACTTCTTCTTAGTATTGACCGTAGAGAAACAACTGAGTCTGCTATGGAAACTGTAAGTGTTTTGAATACAAGCTACGCTAGACGAAAAGGCGAAAACCGTAAAATACTAATGAAACATTCTTCTCTTATAGGTTAAGCTTGCATTGGAAATGAGAGATGTTGGTGTTGTTGGTATTGATCTTTCAGGGAATCCTCTTGTTGGAGAATGGTTAGTGTTTGTTAAAACCAAGCTCACAATCGATTAGTTGTGTCTGAAATCGTTCTTGTAGGAACACATTCTTGCCTGCATTACAATTTGCTAAAGACAATGATCTTTATATCACTCTTCATTGTGGAGAGGTATTAACTCATGAGAATTCACTAAAACCATTTTCATATGTTTCTTTTGTCTACTACTTTCTTTATCTTAGTGCTTTATAGGTTCCTAATCCGAAAGAAATTGAAGCAATGCTTGATTTTAAACCGAATCGAATTGGTCATGCTTGTTATTTCAAAGATAAAGATTGGACAAAGTTGAAATCTTTCCAGATTCCGGTAATAGAATCATTGCTTCATTGTCTCACCAACATATGATCTTTAACTTTGCTACATTTTTGCAGGTTGAGATATGTTTATCATCCAACATTATAACCAAGTCTATATCTTCCATTGATATACACCATTTTGGTTAGATTTTGTTCTCTTTCTAATGCATCAAAGCCAAAATCATAATCTTGACCTTGATATGATCTTAAATCTTTGATTTAACAGCTGATCTTTACAATGCAAAGCATCCATTGATTCTATGTACTGATGATTTTGGTGTTTTCTCTACTAGTCTATCTAATGAGTATGCTCTTGCTGTCGGTGCCTTTGGTAATGTTTATGAACCTAAGCTCAAATGTAACAGTTACAGAGCTTACATTTTCATGAATCTAATTGTGTTGTTTTTTGTTGTCCTGTGAAGGTCTTAGTAAAAGAGAAACCTTTGCATTGGCTAGAAGTGCTATAGACGCAACGTTTTCAGAAGATGAAGTGAAGCAACAACTTAGGTTGATTTTTGGTTCAGCCTCACCAGCGTTTGTGTAGTAGTGCTCTGGTTTTATTGTTGGTTTATATCAAACCGGATTAAATGTATTTTGGTTCATTGGTTGGTTCGAATGAATTACATTCGTTTATACTAATATTATTTCCAAAACAAAATTATTATTATTATTATTATTTTTAATGTCAATAAAAATCGTATTGAATTTAATCAAAAATTTGCCGAACCAATCCTCCAAACCAAAGTTAACCGATAATTTTATTCCGACAAAAAAAACTGCGTGTCCCGACAGGTATCGCCACGTGTACATAAAGCTTCCACGTAGGTCATGAATATCACACGTGGCTCAAGCCAAAACCCTCCTCATCAAGCAGCTGCGAAAACCTAGTCGCCTTTCTGATTCATCATCTTCCTCTATCCGAAAAATTCAAATTCCAATTATCAAAAACAATAATTAAATAAATAAATAAATAAGTAATACGTTTGTTTGTTGATGGATCAATGGCGATTCACAGATCTCTAAGAAAGCTAATTGAAATCAATCACCGGAAAACTAGACAATTCTTCACAGCCGCCACTACAGCACCTTCCGGCGGAAGCGTTTCTCTAACCCCATCGCAGTTTTCGCCGTTGTTCCCACATTTCTCACACCGTTTATCTCCACTTTCGAAATGGTTCGTCCCTCTCCATGGACCTCTCTTTCTCTCTTCTCCTCCTTGGAAACTTCTCCAGTCTGCTACACCTTTGCATTGGCGTGGAAACGACGCTGTATTTAGAAAGGTCGAAGCTCTAAATCTTAGATTGGATCGAATTAGAAGCAGAACTAGATTCCCAAAACAGTTAGGGTTACATTCAGTGGTACCAAACGTGAATCACAATGTTTCCGAAGAAGAAAATTGTGGAATAGTGAAGAGTTTTGTTAATTTGCCGAACTCGATATCTATGGCAAGATTAATATCTGGTCCTGCGCTTTGGTGGTAAGTATAAAGTATCCCTTTCCCAGGAAGATAGATTTTAGAGAATGAAGAATCTGAGAAACTAAATACTTCTTTCCATTGTAGGATGATATCGAATGAGATGTATACTTCTGCTTTCGTTGTGTTAGCTGTTTCTGGAGCTAGTGATTGGGTGTGTATTCAGCTGCTTTGTGAATTTTATTAATATTATTGGGAAGAAGAAGAAGAAGAAGATTGTTGTTGATTCTTACTTGGTTTAGATTTCTTGATTTTTGTAGTTAGATGGTTATGTGGCTAGGAGGATGAAGATTAATTCTGTTGTTGGATCTTACCTTGATCCTCTTGCAGATAAGGTAAAGTCTTTTGATCTATTATGTGGATTTTTTTTGTTGGTTCATTATGGATGTTCTCTGAATTTGTTTAGGGTTTAAGGTTGGTTTCAAGTTTGAAGCTGCGTACATGTGTGTGGTTTCATTTCACCTTAGTTTTTCTTGATTATACTCAGTCTTTAATTTCAGGTTCTTATCGGGTGTGTTGCATTAGCAATGGTGCAGAAAGATCTCTTACATCGTGAGTATACTTCCATCTCTTCTGTTCCTGGTAGATAACAAGATAGCAGTTACAATCGAAAATGTACTTACTTGCACTTGAGTTGAAAAATGCATCAGACGTGTTGTTGTTTACATTTTCGATCTCAAAGAACAAATCTCCTGAAAAGAGTGTATATATATATATATCAAGAAGGAACCTAACTAAGCTAACTAGCTAGTTGCTAAATTTGGCTGTGTTTGTTAGTTAACAGAGTCCTAGATTGCAACACTGCCTTTTAAGCTTTCAAAAACACTATGTTACTAAACTCAATTTTGGTGGGTGCATGTGACATTGCTGCTCTAAAGCTGCACTGGTTGGAATTGTGGTGTTGCGGGATGTTGCACTTGTCGGTGGTGCAGTTTACCTAAGAGCATTGAACTTGGACTGGAAGGTGAATTTATCTAATTCTGAGCTAGAGCACTCAATCTGATTTCTCTTATTTTTCTACAACTTTTCCGGGTTGGTCATATGGTTTAACAAGACATGAGGTGAATTTATTGATGGGAATCATGTTGTTCTTGTTTCTTTCAGTGGAAAAGTTGGAGTGATTTCTTTAACCTTGATGGTTCAAGTCCTCAGAAAGTTGAACCATTGTTTATAAGCAAGGTATAATGGCTCATCTTGGCTCCTATAGAGTACACAAAGATAAAGTCTTTTGGTATGCCTAAATGGTTGGTTAATGGGACATGGTTATGTACAGGTGAATACGGTTTTCCAGTTGGCTCTAGTCGCTGGCGCAATCCTACAGCCCGAATTCGGGAATCCGGATACCCAAACATGGCTCACGTATCTAAGGTAATAGTCTCTTTTTAATAACCAAGAGTCTTTAAGGAGTATGTTGTGAAATCGTGTTACTTGTTCTGTATTCAGCTGGTTAGTTGCTTCGACGACTATGGCTTCAACTGCAGCTTATGGAGTACAATACTGGACGAAGAGACCTATCTCTATGATTAAAAGATCATAGTTTGAGACATTTTGTATACTTCACACTACAGCCACATCCGAAAATGCATAAAGAGGTCTTTGCTATCTTCTTAAATTTGCAGCTCTCACTTGTTTTCTCTGCTAACTCGAATAGAAAAAGTTAGTGCTGAAAGAGAAGCCTGTTAACCACTTCTCTGCTCTCGTTTATTTTCTTCTTCCGAGCTTCTCTAAGCTATGTAACATAATGCCCAAAGCACACACAATAAATAATGTCTTTATCACTTGAGAAATATTCTAAACTAAGCAAATGTTTGTTTAACTTAACAGTAGGGTTAGAAGAGACAAGCAGATCCAATACAGGAGTCAGGTATTGAAAGAAAGAGACAACAACAACATTTCTGAAAGTTTTGTACACATTTTGAGAGTTTTCATAAGAGAAAAGCAAACTCGTATACACAATAACATAAAAATATAAGAAAGGAAAAAAGAACGAACCGGATCACACTTACAACTAGCGTGTCAAGAGTCTTGAGTATCTCGTTTGCTACGAAGACTCGATAAGACCTTTGTGTATCATACATTTGGACCACAAAGCCGAACTGAAACTGTTGTTCCAGTCAGAATCAGTCTTGATGGATCATATCATCAAAAGGAGCAGCAGCAAACCTAACATTTTCAGGCCGTGCAACCACAACTGGTTCATCTGCAAATAGAGCTTTGAGGAATGATGGAGTCTTCAAAGGCCGACGATTAGTCATTCGAGGATAAACCTCAGCCAGAAAGTAATAAGCATGACCTGCTATCATACCCTGTAATATTTTGTATAAGCTTAAAGATTAAGATCGATAATAAAAAAAAAAAGATCAAAAGAAACATAGAGAAGAAGAAATTTAGTATTTACCAAAAGATCAACCCAAGCACTAGCACCAACAAGAACAGAGAACCCAAGAAGCACCTACAATACATGAAGATATATCATAATTCCAGTAAACAAAACAGAGTAAACGAAACCGAGAGGAAGAGAGAGTTAAAACACAAACCCATGGTAAGTAAGCAGCAGTAAAGGTAAACAAACCAAGGAAACTCATATGAATATAAGGATTTTGCTTACTCCATACATAAACCTGTTAAAACTCAGTGTTACCTAATATATATATATTGAGATGACTTAAAAGTGTGAGTGATAGAAGTAGTTTTACTAACCATCATGAAAGTTAAAGAGTTGCTAAGGAAGATGATTTTAGCAAAAGAAGGAGATAAGTAAGGTATCATTCCACCAATAAGAACAATAATAGTTAAAAGAGAAGCTCCAAATAAAAGCATGTATAAGAAATCAGCTGTCTTTCCTCTAAATGAGTTTTCTTCAAGGAGTTTACAGTATCGTCCAAGAAAAAACATATGGAACATGAAGTCCAAATCTGAAACATTTTTTGTAATAATTAAAACATTATTTAACAAAAAAATGTTAATTGAATATAAATTAGAGAGTAATATTACCCATTTTACGGAAATATAAGAAATTAGTAACGAGACGCCAATATTGGTATTGGTTAATAATAAGTGTTGGATTTAAGTATAAGTTATATGGAGATATTATCTGCAAAACAAATCAATTTTGTAAACCCTAATTTAGATAAAAAAAGGTTTAGATTCGTATTCAAATTAAAAAAGGAAGTAGATGATACATCGAGTGAACAACCGACGGTGGTGATAACAGCAGCTGTGAGATAAGATCGAGTTATAATTGGCATTTGTTTGTACCATTCTTCTACGGCTTGAGCCATGTTTTGATCGGAGATTTTTCTGGTTTTAGCTAACGGAATCTATCAAAAACTTTCTAAGGTTTGCAATGAGTTCTCACTTCTCAGATTGAAACTCACAGAGAGATTCTTCTTCTTCTTCTTCTTCGTATGTTTATTACTTTTTTTGGTATTTATTCAGGATGATGATAACCCGACACTCGATTAGAAAGAGGCTAATGACGTCATCATTCCTAGTAAAAAGTTAGTCAGTATTAATATTAAATTATTAATACTTAATAATCGTAACTGTAAAAATATATTTACTCAAATTATTAATAACTTTATAAAACTCATTAATTAACTGTGTAACTGTTATAGTATTATAATCTCAACCATTTTTTAAAAACAATAAGGTTAATTATAGTGATAAATATTGGTCAAAATATAATCATTTAGTTTTTTAATAAAAGTTACATATTCTTTTAATAAATATGTTATCAATATTAAAATTTAGATTATTATCAAATAGTTAAAATATATTTAATCCTAATAAATAAGCGTATCAAACCAAACCGTATTTCATTTCTTTTAATGATCTTTGTTCAATAATATTTTTTGAATTTTAAAAGTTATACAACTTCGACCATTTACTCTTGACCTTTTTCAGCTTTACCAACATATCCATTATCTATATTAATAGAAGAATCAATCTCAGACTGATTCAAACCCTCTGCTTCTTGTAGAATCTCTGCATTTGAATCAGAAGCTTTCACTTGCATTGGTTTCATCATCTGCACTTGTGCAGTTTCTATGTTTGAATCAGAAGCTTTCATTTGCATTGGCTTCAGCACCGGAGCTTGTGAACCAGCATTAGTTTCAGAAGCAGTCATCTCTTCTTGCGCTTGAATCTCCATTGAATCTCGAAAAACTTTACTTAGAAAGCTTACATCATCAGACATAACTCCAAATCCTGTTAACAACTTCGAACCAAGTTGTAAACTTGTCTGTAAACACAAAACAAACAAACTCAGTAAAGATAAACAAAATCTTTAAGTGTAATCAAGAATGAGTTCTTTCTATGGAGGTTTTTTAACCTCTGCATTCTCGAGAATCGCATCGGTAGCTCCAGCTTTCTTTAGTTCAAGAAGATGAGGTAAATCTTGAGCTCTTGCGTAAATCGGACTCTGTTAAAAAGCACCAGAGTTTAGCTGGAGACTCTTAAGATATGAGTTAGTAAAGGAAGAAGAAGGAAAGAGAGAATATAACCCCAGGGAATGCAAGACGAAGTCTTTCAACTGCTTCAGTGGTTCTCTTCTTCCCTTTATACATTATCATGATAGCTTTAGGAGATGATACACCTGCAGATATCAAAACCGATGGTCGAGATCCATCTCCATACAATATCGGGAAACCGAGTTTTCTTGATTCCTGTCAAGAACCAACAAGTTGATCAGATCAGGAACAAATAAAAATATGTTAATCTTTTATTAGACCTTCACTACAGCAGGATTAAGATCAAAACCAATATAAGGCCATCCCACAAGATCACTATCTGAAACCAGTGGTGTTGACAAAAAATTTGCCAGGACCTGCAAAATCATATCCATTCAATAAGAAGAGAACTTATAAGCACAAAGTCTCCAGCTAAAAAAGATGATAACTTTTACCTGACCCATTTGTCCAAATCCAATGATGACAATTGATTCACTAACATCGTAGTTCACAGTTTCTTCATCTAATCTCTGCAGCGTTGTTCACAGATTAGTGATGAATAGAAATCTTATTTATTCATATAGTAGTAGAAAAATTCAAAAGTTACATCTCCAGGATCAAGTTTCTGATCAAGAAACTCGGCAGCTCTTCTTCCAAGTTGGTTAAGTGTAGGCGTTAACGCCATAGACAACACAACTACAATAATGAGAAGCTTGTTCAACTCATTTGGAAGCACTCCTAGCCTGCACATATGATAGTCACAATCATGACCAACTAATAAGTAAGGAAAGTGTTGAATCTAACTTAAATGTATAGGAGACGTTTGAGTCATTATATTGACAGTTAGAAACAAAAACCTGTTGGCTAGAGAGAAAACGACAAATGCGAATTCCCCTCCTTGAGAAAGAAGAAAACCAATTCTTACACTTTCTTGTAATGTGAGACCAACTCGGGGACCTATTGCAGTTATTATCAGTGTTTTGATCACAATCAGACCACCCAAGAGTGCAAGGACATTAGGCCATTCTCGAAAAAGAACCTGCAAAAGATTTAAACCACATGAGCATGAACATGAAACAATTGAATCTTTCAGTAATGCCATTATAACACTTTACCTCCATGTCAATGGAAGTTCCTGTGGTTACAAAGAACAAACCAAGAAGCAAACCTCTGAATGGTCTAATATCAGCTTCGATTTGTGTTCGGAAATTTGTTTCCGCTAGAAGTGCTCCAGCAAGAAAAGCTCCAAGCTAGAGTTAGGACATTAGAAGTTAGGATATTAAATAGAACTTTTCTTTTGAAGAGAAATATTAGTCAAACCGTATCGCTGAAACCAAGCTTTTGAGTCAGAAGTGAAGTCCCAGCAACTGTGAGAAGACAAAGAGCCACAAAAGCTTCCGAGCTTCTGGTTTCTGCAACAACCTGAATATTGTTTTGGGCTTAGTGTTAAGTTCTGCACCAAATAAAACACTGTCCTGTATTCACTCATTAAAAAGGGGGATTCAAAGGAGAGGGTTTTGTACAGTTTTTAAGGACAGGAAATAAGTTACCTCGAAAATTTTACGGATAAAAAACTTTCCTCCAAGTGAGAGAATGCCCAACCCACCAAGAGCCTTTGCACTTTCTTTTGCAAGCATTGGCCAAATGCTTTCTCCACCAAGATTCTTGAGAAATTTAGGAGATTCAGTATTTAGTGCAATGGTTTGATTGATAGTTCGATAATAATAAAAGTTTAACATAGCAAACAGTCCACAAAAGCTCAAGAAGGTGATAGCCAAGTTACCTGGCTTTCTAAGACCGGAAGAATGACTAGTAATGGTACAACAGCTATGTCCTGCAGGCAATGTGGGGATTTGTAAGCGAAAAAAGCTTGTCTAGTTCAAGAATTTGCATGAGATTTTTCACACAAAAGGAGACTCTTTTCCCAAATCCATATTTTCACAACTTATGGAGTATCGGATGGAAAATAATAAAGTAGAAGATAGGAATTATACAGGATAAGCAAAACCTGTAGAAGAAGTATTCCCAAGGTTGCTGAGCCAAATCTTGTAGGAAGCTCACCTTTCTCTGCAAGAAGCTATACAATTTGAAATTGTCAAAACAAAATAAAGAAAGAAGCCAACTAAATTGAATTCTTACCATTATAGAAATAAAACTTAAAGGTATTTCAACTGTGTTAATACCTGTAGAACAAAAGCTGAAGATGACAATGAGAGAGCAGCGCCAATAACTACGGCCTCATCAATGCTTCTAATGTTGACCTATAGTTTTACAAAAAGTAAGATCATAATAGGATTTAGAATATAGCTTTAAAATCCTAGCATAAATCATCAAAGTTTGACAATTATAAGACCATGATCATCACATTGGGAACAGAGGCGTCAGGTAAAGTTGTAGTACATGGATCAAAAAAGTACTAAATGGCAAGAGAATCTTAAAAACACCCCAGTGAAAAGCTTTACCAAGTCAGGTCTAGAATGAAAGAGGAATTCGAGAATTCTTGTTCCAATGGCTCCATTTGGTGGGAGTTCAAAAGCAGTGAACGCAAGCGTACATAATAAAACCTTCAAAACAACGAAAAAGGGTCAGATTCAATGCAAGTGTATGACATCCTTGCAGAGTATATGTATAATGGAAGATATAGGAAGAAATTTAAGCAATTAGTTAGGACCAACCTGAGTTAGTCCCATGCCAAAAGCAAATTTTGCAAGAGCTTTCAGACGTGCAAGTGAAAGCTCTAGACCCATCTCAAATAGCTGCCAAAGATAAATCAGAACAAACCCAGTCATTATCCATTATTCAATGCCTAAAGCTTTCTATCAATTCAAAAGCTTACCAGGAAAAGAATCCCCCATTCCGAAAGTACTTTAACATCTGTGAGATTTCTAATCAAACCAAATTGATTGAGTACAACACCAGCAAAGAAGAAACCAAGTATCTGTGAAACCATCAAAGATACAAAAGTCATATACATAACAGAGAATACAAACCAACTCTGTTTAGCATTTTGTTATACCGGACTAGCTTTGAGGAATCTGAATGCAGGAACAATAATAACAGTAACCATCAAGAAGGTCAAAGTATCAAATCCAAGATCGTTGATTACATCAACAGCACTTGCTACATCATATCCTGCATAAGTCTGGACTCTCCTCCCTGAAGATTCAGACCATCTACTTTGAAAAATGAATCTTCTAGAAGTATCCAGAAAAACCCTTCTATTAACTAAATCTCTAGCCCCAAAAGAATACAACTTGATCCCACAGTTTACACCTTCTGAATACACAGGCACACTCGATTTAACCGTGAAAACACAATGCTTCAATCGACCACTGTGTTGTTTAACTATCTCATAACCCTGCAATCGAATTAAACCTCTAAATCAGAACCAAGTTTCAACCACAGGAATCACTTGTCACATAAAACTTAAAAATCTTCAGCTATGGTTTTCACATAAAGTAGAAGTTTTTCATTCAATTCATGCTAAATCCAAGTAACCAGAAGAAGAAGAATAAGAAGGTAATACCTTGGGAGAGGGGTAACAAGAGATGGAACCTAACATAGTACTAATTGTCATTTTGAGATGATATCAACAAATTAAAGCCTAAAGGCATTTGCTTTTGTCATCCATAAACCCTAAAAACTAAAACTTGTTGTTTCCATCAGTTGGATAATGTTACACAACAAACGAACCGAAGAAGAAATTGACTAAAGATAAGGAAGACAGTAGACCACGTCAGAGACTACAACACCTGTAATTTCTCCAGATATATGATTCTATATATATACGTGTATATACATCAAGTATAGGAAAGATAAAGATTCGTTTTTTTTATCGTTATTATTTTATTTTTGTGGATATATCTGAAGAGACCTCAAAATGATATTGAAGCATTATAAGCCACACAGACAGATTCTGATTGTATACTATTTGTAGAAGAAGACAATCCTCTTTTATGACTTAGCTTTAAATCGGTAATTGGTTATCATCCGGTTTAGTAAACGATTTAATAATATCACGTGTCATTTGTTTTTTTTTGGTTTAACCTCACGTGTCATTTCTCTAACATAAAAGTTTTGGTGCTGTTTTTTTAACGGGCCGAACTTTCCATCTAGTGGGCTTTATGGTATAGCTTATAAGCCTTTCTATCATTTTTAGAATCACATGAAAAAAAAAGTCTTCGGACATAATAAATATAATTTTTTAAATTTACTTTATACCCCTCATTTATATAGTTAATTACATTAACACTCTAAACTTTAAAATGGAACTAAAACTTTTAAAGTTACTTTATACCCCTCTTTTGTTAGACTTGAGGTTTTGTCGAGGTTTAAAACTTTTCTTTTTGTCAAATCTCTCAGCTGAACTGGGAACATGGTTGTCTCAAAGGCTAACAAAAGCTTATTAAGCTCAGTCTTCATCTCCCGAATAAGAAACACCGCCGAATCTTCAATTGCTTCCAGCACCGTCAGGAACAGAGACATCGCCGGAACTTCACAAGCTGTCAAAGAGCTTCTCAGCTCTAATAATAACAATAACTCTTCCTCAGGTAACTTACAACTTCAGATTTAACAATTTTCATCAATTTCAGTAACTGGGATTTTGAAAATTGAATCCTTTAATAATTGTGATCTTGAGAGCGTTTTGATTTGTGCAGATCTAGAAGAAACACCATTACAAGATCAAGTATCGAACTTGTTACATGGTATGTGTAAATATTCATTCTTTGTTGTTAGAACAATGATCTCATTCATTCATATAATTCAAGCTCACATTTCAGTTACAAATTCGGAGACAAGCTCTTTGGAGAAGAAGAAGATGGACATATTGAAGATACCAAGTTTTAACACTAAGATCCCTTATGATATTTCATTAAGATCAAAAGAGTTGTCTCGTGAAAGAAAAGAGAAGCGTGTTTACAAGAAGAACGGTTTCTCTCGGCGTTTCGCAAAGATATTTAGAGACTCTGCTCAGAAATTAGGCACTGAGGCTATGTTTGGTGTTTTCGATAGGGTAGCTAAAGAGATGAGTGTAACAGAATATAATGCAATGATTGGAGTTTACTTAGAGCATGCTGTGGAAAGCAAAGATCTTGATTTTGCTCTTGAACACATTGACAAGGCTTTTGAGCTTTTGAAATCCATGAGAGATCGTGGATTCGAAATTGAAGAAAGTGTTTACGGTCCTCTTCTTCATTTCTTGATTGATATGGATATGGTAGAAGAATTCCATAGTTTTAAGGATGTTATTAAGGAGGCGAGTCCTGGTTCGGTTGAGAGACTTGGTTACTATGAAATGCTTCTTTGGATCCAGCTTGGTGATGGAGAGAAGATTGAGGAACTTTGTGATACAATGAATGGTAACAATGGAGAAAGTTTATCAATCTTACAAGGTAAGAAGTATTCACTTTTGTGAACTCGGGTGTTCTATGTTTACTCTGAAGAGTGTAACCTTTTTGACCCTTGAACACAGAAAATTATTTGCTTGCACTATGCAATAAAGACCAAAAGGACCATCTTCAGAGGCTCTTGGAGATTATAGACATAACAAAAGTTCATTCGCTGAACCTATTAGCAAACATATTTGAATACCTTGGAAGGTTTTCATTGGATTCTGTTGCAACGAAGTTACTTCGCAAACTAAGAGATAGTGGTAAGAGTGCATTTGACCAAGAAGTTTTTTTCCTTTATGTTGACTCATGGTACAGTAACATGTTATGTCTCTAGCTAATTATTTTATAGCATTGTAATAGGTGTTTCTTAAACTATGCAGATAGCAGAGTGAAGAACGTCTCAGAACTCATCTCTCTCTATTCTACTTGCTGCCCAAATCCGACAGTAAGAATTTCTCAACTCTCCTCTCAATGCTCTGATGAGTATTACTGAAAATTGTGTGTTTAAAGTCTTTATTTAGATTCCGATGCCTCCTAAATTTCCATGTTTTCATTGATTTTCTACAATTTAAGGTTGAGGATACCATCTTGAAGTTCAACAAGATGCATGAAGAACTCGATGTTGTGCCTTCATCTACATCCTATGGAAAGCTTGTTAAATATTGCTGTGACTCGAATGAGGTATCTGTTATGCGTATTTTATAATTATTTTGCTTTATTCTTGTTCTCTTTCGCTCTTATGATTATTCCCTTGGTACTGTAGGTGGTTACTGCTCTTGATCTAGTTGAAAAGATGGGTGATGCAGGTCTGATAATATCTGCAGATATTCTACATTCAGTGTTACATGCTATCGATGAAGTTCTTGAGTTTACTTTGGTACTCATTCTCATTTAGTTTGAATCTATATTTGAATAGCTGCTGAGAAAATGAGCTCAGATTCCTTTCAAATGTTTTCTTGACTCTAATGTCATTGTCTTTCTTACATAACATAGAACAGCTAAGATGGCTGTTCATTACTGTTTCAGGTGCGAAGAATCCATTCAATCATGTGTACGAAGAGTGTGAAACCAAATACTGAGAACTTCAGGGGCATTATACGTTTGTGCACAAGAATCAGAGATGTAACTTCCCTCGTGCTTATTTCAGCTTCTGTTTAATGTTCAAATCTTATATTACAAATCAGGACATGTCTGAGCTGTTTCTTACAGTTGCTGCTTCGTTTGTTTCTCTAAACACAAAAACTTGCTGTAATGTTTGGTTTTATGTGCAGTTTGAAGGTGCATATAATATGCTAGGTAAATTGAAAAACTTCAATCTGGAACCAAATTCAAGCATGTTCAATTGTATATTGGCTGGATATTTTCGGGAGGTATTATATCTTAAGCTCCCATTTCATGTTTTTGTGAGGTCCCAACGTCAGTCTTTAATCATTTGCAACTTATGTTTCTTTTTTAATGTTTTCGAAGAAAAATGTGAGCAGCGCTTTAATGGTCATCAAGCAAATGAAGGAAGCTGGTGTTAAACCTGATTCGATAACTTATGGCTATCTAATAAGCAACTGTAACCAAAAGAACGATATCACTAAGGTAGAATTCAGAATTTTCTGTTCTCCGGATCTTTTGTCTATGTGTTCTTCTTAACTTAAATTCGTGTAAACGCCACAACATAATGTATATACTCTCTCTATCTCTTTCTCTGTGTGTTGTGAGTGAGAAATATGTTTTCTTTTATAAGTACTATGAGGAAATGAAGCAAGCAAGAGTTGAAGTTACTAAGCGAATTTACATGTCCCTGATAGATGCATATGCAGCATCTGGCCAGTTTGAAAAGGCAAAACAGGTAAGCATGCATACTCTTTATATCTATGTAAGATCTCGAAAATTGAATATATTAACGTAATTAGAGTAAGAACTCTTATTTTTATTATGCCATAGGTGCTTGTAGACCCAGATGTTCCAGCTAAAAACCAAAATGAGCTGAAAAATGTACTTATTCCGGCTCTTGCATCACATGGAAAATGGGAAGATGCCTTAAGTATATATAAAGAAATGAAGAAGGATGAATGCCCTGTAGAGCAAAAATCGATTATATCTCTTATAGTAAGTATGCAAGTTCAGTCACATTCTTATCTTTATATCATATATTGACTGGTTGATATATCTGTAGGAATACTCTGATTCGAAAGGAGAGTTAAGTACGCTGGTTCAACTGGCTGATGACCTACAAGATGATAATAGCTGGATAGATGGTTTCTTCAGAATGATCTTGTTCGCTGTCCGTAATAGAAAGTCAAGGTACAGTTAATCAACCATGTTCAAGAATAAGTTCTTGTTGGACTCATTGTTTAATGTCTCATTCTTGATCTGCTCTTTTTGTTGTATAGCAAGATACTTGATTTGCTGAACCGTAACAAGGTCCGATTCTCCAAGAAAGATATCAATGTGGAAAATCATTTTGACGAGGTTTGATTCTGTTTTTATCATGGCGTTCTGGAATTTTTTTCATTTAGTCATCTAAGATAACCTCGAGATGTCTCTGGGTATGTTCTTGGATCATAGTAGGATCTCTCAAAGAAGATATCTTCGTCCTAAGAATTCAAGGAAACTTTGTTTTTATTTACTGATGAAGTTTGAAGTAAAGCACTAAGTAAATTAGTCTACAGTACTTCAAGCTTCTCAGTGATTTGCTGTTTTGGATCAGGTGTTTTGGGCAGTCGCAGAAACAGAACCAACTAAAGTGAAGCTAGGGATGGATTTGCTAAGATTTATGAAAGAGGATCTTGGGTTTGTTCCCTCAAGAAAAAGTCTAGATTTTCTCTTACATGCTTGTGTTAACGCCAAGGACATGCAGAATGGTCTATTGGTGTGGAAAGAGTACCAATCTGCAGCACTTCCTTGCAATGTTCTAAGCTTTCTGAGGCAAGCCACTCTTCTCCTCATTTCGTAAATACGCTCATTTACATTCATATGTGATTTCTTTGCTCAGAAACTAAAGATTTTTATGGTAGACAAAAGAAAAGAAACAGTAGAAGATTTGTATAGTAACTTCAGAACACAGTATAGTAGTTTCAAGTTTAGCAAACCTTACAAGTTGTTGTTTGGATTATGGTTTGGCAGGATGTATCAGGTTCTACTAGCTGCTGGGGATGTGGAAAGTGCCAAAGCATTGGTATCAAAAATTCCAAAAGATGATAAAGATGTTCAACATATCATCCAAGAAAGCCAGATTGTATATTCTCGAAAGAAGAAACCAAAAAAGTATTCAGATTAGTTGGTTGATTGGTTGAACACACACTTCTGTTGTGATTTTGTACAGAAGAATTCAGGCTTCATTCTTACATCACATGACTGTCTAAAGATTTCTGGACTCTGCACAAGTCTTAAGAGTTAGAGGTAACTGGCTGAGTAATTTGCAGCCACTGGACTAAACCCTTGACCCTACTATTGATCCAGCCTAGTCAGACTACTAAGATCTGATCTGCACTGTTCCTAAACCATTGTTCTGTGCAAATGATTGAGTCCACTAAAGTTCTAGGTTTGGATCCTAAGTTATGTACTGGTCATTTCTTTTTCAGCAACTTGGATTGGCTGTGACAGATACTAGAGATCATAGTTATATGACAAATCCTGACCTGTATTTGTTAGAATAATAATCATGATTATATGAGATTGTAATCAGACAGGTCAAAAGAAGTGTAATGGTTATTATTAATGTTAGGTAACATCCATGTAATTGATCTGCTACAACTTTTTTACCAAACCAAATCATATAATTTATGAATCAGCTTCATTACAAGGTAAAAGAATTTCATTCAGGTTTCTTCATGTTGAGACAATTGTCTGCAGCTTGTCCAAATAACTCCTGAACTTGCTTTAGTTCTTTCTCTGTAAACAAACAAGGTAGCACCAGTTTAGACCACACCAACTCAATTCCAAAACAATTTGCAAGAAAATGGAGAAACTGAAGTCGAAAATCGCGATAGATACAACAAGAATGAAGATGAAGTGGGAAAATGAAGAGTATACCTGCAGCTTCTAATTGCTTCTGGAGTTCCTGACCAATACTATCATTTTCCACCTGAAGAAAACAAACATGCAAACTCCAATTAGATAAATAGAAGAAGAGATTGATTCACTAAAGAATCGAAAATCAAGAAACCTGGAGTTGAGCAATTCTATTAAGTTGAGCTTCTTCACCACCTTCAGACAAAGGAAGTGCAGTAACCAAAGCATCAAACTGTTTAGCAGCTTTAACTAAAGCAGAACTGAGTTGTTTAGGTAACTCATTAAAAGCAGAAGCATCATTATCATTATCATCAGTAGATGTAGTTGTAGCTGATGGTGGTTGAGGATAATTAGGTGAAAGCTGAACAGGAGGTGCATCTCTTTGTAATGTACCAAAAGCATTGAATGTGATTGAAGCAATTGTATTCACTTGTTCTTGCAATTGTGATATTATATCCATCTTCTTATATACACCTTCAAGCCAATTCCTGAATATATCAAGCAAGATTCTAGAAAGCTTAATACTTTTTGTAAAATCTCAAGTGAATGAATCCACAACACTAGACAAAGCATAAGCCAATTGAAGTTTTAGCTAAATTGGGTTGGATATGATAAAACGGTGAAATTTGTATCATTGAAGAATCTAATGCTACTTCTACGAGATCGCCGGAGAAAAGGCTTTAGCAAATAGACTTACCCGTCGACAATAATTTTACGGCGAAGGCAGATGAAAGAGTCCGGTGAGGAGTGAAGACACAGAGAAGAGTTAGTTTTCTTCTTCGTTGTGTGCTCCGATTTTGGGCTGATGTGGGCTTTTAAATGGGCCTTTTAAATCTTCTTAGTTTTGACCCAAAAAAAATCTAATTAGGAAAATTAATTTATTCATAGGAATGAAAAAATTAAAAAAACAGTAACTGGATCAGATTAAAATATTAAATTAACTCTATTTGAAGGAAATTAAATCTTAACAATTTAAAAAGTTTAATGGAAAAAAAAAAAGTTTAATGGAATCTATTTTATTATTTAAAAAAGAAAACAATACTTTAGTGGAAAATAATAGATTAAAAAATCCAAATAAAATAAAGGTCTGTGGTGGCCACAAGACTAAGATCATTTTATGGCCACGAAAACTAATAATTTATTTTCAACATTTTAAAAAAATACCAAATATAATAAATATTACCATTTATTTCTCTATCCTTTTTATTCTCAACACACGACAACTTCAAAAAAAAAAACAATCTTCGTTCTTCTACTTCTCCTTAGAGCCACAACAATGGCGTCTCTTCTCGCAAACGGTATAACCGGATTTTATCCCCAACCCACATCAGATTCATCAAAATTACCAAAAGGGTTTCACTCAAAACCCGAATCCATGAAATTCCCATCTCAAAAACCCCAAATTTCAACAAAAAATTTCAAAGTCAAATCCGATATCGGAATCGATTCTCGTCCCACCGGAGCTGAATCAGGTATTACATCAACAACCAATAGCTCAACTGATAAACTTCAACAGTATTTTCAAAACCTAGATTACGATAAGAAATACGGATTCGTTGAAGATATCGATTCCTTCACAATCCCTAAAGGTTTATCTGAAGAAACGATTCGATTAATATCGAAATTGAAAGAAGAACCTGATTGGATGCTTGAGTTTAGGTTTAAAGCTTATGAAAAGTTTTTGAAATTAGAAGAACCTAATTGGTCAGATAATAGATACCCTTCTATTAATTTCCAAGATATGTGTTATTACTCTGCTCCTAAAAAGAAACCAACTTTGAATAGTTTAGATGAAGCTGATCCTCAGCTTCTTGAGTATTTTGATAAGTTAGGTGTTCCTTTAACTGAGCAGAAACGTTTAACTAATGTTGCTGTTGATGCGGTTCTCGATAGTGTTTCAATTGCTACTACTCATAGGAAGACTCTTGAGAAATCCGGTGTAATCTTTTGTTCGATATCTGAAGCTATTAGAGAGTATCCAGATTTAGTTAGTAAGTATTTAGGAAGAGTTGTTCCTAGTGATGATAATTACTATGCAGCTTTGAACTCAGCTGTTTTTAGCGATGGATCTTTCTGTTATATACCTAAAAACACTAGATGTCCTATGCCTATTTCGACTTATTTTCGGATTAACGCTATGGAGACTGGTCAGTTTGAGAGGACTTTGATAGTTGCTGAGGAAGGTAGTTTTGTTGAGTATTTAGAAGGATGTACTGCTCCTTCTTATGATACGAATCAGCTTCATGCTGCTGTTGTTGAGCTTTACTGTGGTAAAGGAGCTGAGATTAAGTACTCAACAGTACAGAACTGGTATGCTGGTGATGAACAAGGTAAAGGTGGGATTTACAATTTCGTAACAAAGCGTGGTCTTTGCGCTGGAGATCATTCCAAGATCTCGTGGACTCAGGTTGAAACTGGATCAGCGATAACTTGGAAGTATCCAAGTGTGGTTTTAGAAGGTGATGATTCAGTTGGCGAGTTTTACTCTGTGGCATTGACTAATAACTATCAGCAAGCTGATACAGGTACCAAGATGATTCACAAAGGAAAGAATACGAAAAGTCGAATCATTTCAAAGGGGATTTCAGCTGGACATTCGAGAAATTGTTATCGTGGTCTTGTTCAAGTTCAATCCAAAGCTGAGAATGCTAAAAATACTTCAACTTGTGATTCAATGCTTATTGGTGATAAAGCAGCTGCTAATACATATCCTTACATCCAGGTAAATTGCAAAAGATCCTAGCTGTGTTGGTTTGATTACATAGAAACATCGGTTTACATATGTTTGTGTGATGTGTCTGAATCAATTACAGGTAAAGAATCCATCAGCAAAAGTAGAGCATGAAGCAAGTACATCAAAGATTGGAGAAGATCAGCTTTTCTATTTCCAACAGAGAGGTATTGATCATGAGAGAGCATTAGCAGCTATGATCTCTGGATTTTGCAAAGATGTATTCAATAAGTTACCTGATGAATTCGGAGCTGAAGTTAACCAGCTTATGAGCATCAAACTTGAAGGATCAGTTGGTTAAAAAAACAGAGCAAGTCTTTGTGACTTCATCTCAATAAAGCTTTTACTAGTTTCTGTCTGTAAAACTTTGGTGTTATGTAATAATGTTTATAATTATATAACTCTTGCTAAAAACATAAAAACAATAATGTTTACAGAGATGATAATGTAATAAACTTTTTGTTATTATTACAATTTTGGAGAGTTTTAGAAAACTATAGAATCTTCAGGATTAGAATCAGTGAAAAGAGATTGAATCTCTTCTAGAGATTTGCCTTTGGTCTCTGGAACAAGCTTAGCTATAAACACTAATCCAAGACCACTTACAGTAGCAAACATCAAAAATGTTCCTGTAATAATAATGAAAAAATAGTTAAAAATAATTAAATGTATTAAATAATTATAGGATTTACCTGTGGAACTCCATTGAAGCAAGAAACTGAAAGAGTAAGCAATGAGCCATGAGCTAATAGAGCTGGCCAAGTTACATAATGTTCCTGCTGCTCCTTTAATGTCTACTGGATAAATCTAGAGAAAAAAATAAAAAGATTTATTTTATATAATTAATTTATTATTTTGTTTTATTTTTTATATTTTTATTATTTACCTCTGATGCTATGATCCATGGTATTGTTCCCATGCCTAATCCATATGATCCAAAATACACCTAAGTTAATTAAACTATAGTTAGAGTTATGAAAATACATCAAAATAATAAAATAAAATAGTTACTCTAGTCTAAATTTTTATAGAAACAAAAATTAACTTTTAAAAAAAATAAACAAAATTGTCTTCCTTTTTATTTATTTTTAAATCGACATATTTCTCTAAATTATTTTCTTAATTATTAATTACCATAACACTTATGAGAGCCAAAGTAGGTGTTCTTGTTTCCCAGTAATGGTTCTCCTGTAAAATAAGAAAATACCGGTTTAAAACAATTAAAAATCAATAACCGGTTTAGTTGAGTAAATGTAATTAGTAAGCAACTAAGCATTATTGCCTTGAAGAAGAATGAAATGGCTGTGGCAAGACAACCCAAAAACATTCCAGCTTGAGAAACCTATACAAATGACACAAAATATTTCTTCAATAAACAATTAAATTAACCTATAAAATTAGATTTATTATTTTAATATTTAATTTTACCATTAGGAGCGTACGTCTTCCAGATATATCAATAAGCACAGTACCTAAAATACCTCCAAACAACTACAAACATGTTGTTTTATATTATTAGTAAAATATTATATCATATATAATATGAAAAATAAGGAATTATATAGTATATGATATAATATTAGTGTAACCTGAACAATAGATGTAGATATGAATCCAAAGTGACGCGATACACCTGATCATTCGGATAATTAGTAACTACTAGTACATGAAGTAATAATCATATTATTATGGTAAATATTTAAAAATACAAGTTATAATTAAGAAGAAATTATCTTATTTACCGGTTGAGGTAAAAATGGAGCCAGTGTAAAATGAATAACCATTAAGACCTCCAAGCTGAGGCATAGCTATAAGAACAACTCCAATCTATCATTCAAATAAATTAGAATAAAATCATATAAAAATCAAGAAATTTAAACTTATCAAGAAAATGCAAAATACATTAATAATTATGCATTAACCAATTGGAATAAAATAAAATCAAGAAATTTAAACATATCAAGAAAATGCAAAATACAATAATTATACCTTAACCAATTGGAATAAGTTAAATAAAAATCAAGAAAATGTAAAATACAATAATGATGCTATTTTAGATTTTTTACCCTCTTTAATAACTTTTAACAGTTACTTACAGTGAGTGAGAAGGCATATTTACGTTGAAACAGCTTAAAGAAACCATGACCATCAATGTCTTGTTGTTGTTTCACATGTTCTGTATATTCCTGATGATCATTAAAATATTGAGAAAAGTTAATATAAGAAAAAGAAAAATATATATGGATTATTATTCATGCTCCTCACTAATATCTCTGCTACTTCATATGATACATCAGAGTTTGATCCTCGCAAGCTTAACAAAACCTCTTTAACCTCTGTTCCCCTCCCAACTTTAGCCTTCAAAACAAATCTCATTTAAAAACTAAGTTCGCAAGCTCAAGTTATAAGTCATTAAGTAACCCTTTGGTCAATGCATATTTATCATTGTAGTGCAGTAAATAACCAAAACGAGTGCATGCTTACTAGCCATCTAGGAGATTCAGGGATGAAAACAAGTAGAGGCAGAACCATTAGAGAAACTATAGAACCTGTCTAAAGACAAAACATAAAAAACACATTAGTACAGTTTTATATTAGATAAACAATTGATTAATCTTATTGTTTTCAACATGTTTTAAATGTTAGATTGATGTCCTTAACATACCCAATATGGCTAAATTACGCCATGTAACGACTGTTCCAAATGCATAAAATAGTGATATACCAACACCAGCGAATAACTGATATAGAACATTCAAAACGTATAATATAAGAACATATATTATATAGTTTTGAAGATTTTGGTTTATCTTAATTAACCTGTGACAAAGAAGAAGCAGTTCCTCGCAAATTTCTTGGTGCAATTTCAGTGATATAAACTGGTCCCTGTAATTAAATATTATATAATATATTAAAAAATCTTTGTACCAATAGATTAGTCTAGTTAATTATCAATATATTTTATGTCACAAAAGTTGATCTAAAAATTAATTTACCAAATTAACAAAAATACAAAACCAAAACTTGAACTCATAAGTCATAACCAAAATATGCTCAATGTAAAATAAAATCTCCTGATCGAAATATTAAAAATTAGAAAACCGAAATAAAAAAATTGATTGTACGTAATTAGTAGTTTAATTATTGCATACCAAATATGCGCCAATTCCAATTGAAACTCCTTGTAATAACCTTCCGAGATCGAGAAACACAACACCCTTAATCATATAATTATTAAGAATTAAAATAATTTTTCAATATTAAACATTATAAAAATAAATTAAGAAAACTGAGAAAAAAAATCGAAACCTTGGCAAATGCAATAGCGAACCAGCCAATTATGTAGAGAATATTTGTGATCCATATTGTCTACAAGTTATAACCATAATATTATCATTAAAATTTTCTATTAATAAGAACTATATAATAATTTCTTTTTTAAATGATAATATTTTGAAGTAGAAACTTACGTAGACACGACCAACTAAATCTGTTAATTTTCCACAGATTAATGCGCCAAGGATTAACCCCACCGTTAATATCGATCCAAAAAATGAATACTAACAAAAATAAAACAGAGTTGGCTCCGATCGAACCAGAACAAATAACCGGAATAAACCGGAAAAAGTAGAATTTAATTACTTCAGCAATGGAGAGATTCAAGTCTTGCATGATACCAGATTGTGTAGGAGCTGAGTATCCGATCTGTGAAAATTAAATTATATATATCTTGTCAAAAAAAACATGCATGAACTCATTTTCGAATTCAGAAACTTACAATGCATCCAAAAGCAAAGGCACCACAAGAACTGACAATGAAAGCAAGAACAAAAGGTTTCGTGGAGGCTTTTGATATTTCAGACACAAGTGAATATGATCTACTATTATGGGAAGCTAATAACAAACCTTCTTCTGCCATTTTCTTAATTATGAGATAATAATGAATCGAAATTTTCTTCAGTTAATGATTTATAAATATTTTTTTCTGGAAACTTTAACGTAGAATAAGTCTTTATTGAATATTAAAAAATTGGGTTTTAACTTTTAATCCATTATTTGAGAAATCGATTTGTTTTTTAGTTTTAAAAGAGATGTATAAATTAGGATATTATTTTTTAATCAAAAAGATCGTTGATCTCGTGAAACAACAATTGCGGAACTGAATAAACACATATTACGTGTTTCTTTTTTCATGGGCATGAAACAAATAAAAAAATTAGTTTCATTAACATAATATATGTTTTCATCTATTGTTATGTATATAGTCATTATAAACTTGTAGAATCTAGTATGCATTAAACTTATGAGGCTATATAACATATATTTATGGGCTCATGACTTTATTGTAATAAGCGTACCAAGAAACATTTGTTGTGACATATAACATAAGGTTAAAAGTTTAAAACATATTTTAAATTTTACTTTCTTGTTTTAGAAAATAGTAGAATCCTTAGGAGGAGCATCAGTAAAAAAAGATTGAATTTCTTCTAAAGATTTGCCTTTGGTCTCTGGAACCAACTTAGCTGTGAACACAAACCCTAACCCAACCGCTGTGGCAAACATCAGAAATGTTCCTGTAATAATCTTTCATGAATAAGATCACTTATATTATAAACTTTTTTAGTATATAAAAAGTATTAAATTAATTACCTGTGGAACTCCACTGAAGCAAAAAATTGAAAAAATAAGTAACAAGCCATGAGCATAGAGAGGTTGTTAAGTTACACACTGTTCCTGCAGCTCCTTTCACATCTACTGGATAAATCTTTAAAATTTTGATAAAAAAAAAAAAAAATGAATTGTTGAAAAAAAAAA
>KE156411.1:146962-165006 GCA_000411055.1 Leavenworthia alabamica
ATTAATATTATGTAATTAATTTTTGAAATTTTTTTATTAATATACCTCTGATGCTATGATCCATGGTATCGGTCCCATACCTAAACCGTATGCTCCAAAATAAACCTAATTTAATAAATACACAAAATTATATAAAAGTAATTTAATAGAAAACTTATATTTTTGATATTAATTACCATAACACTAATGAGAGCCAAGATTGGAGTTCCTGTCTCCCACCAATTGTTCTTCTGAAGAATAAAATAAACCGGATATATTATAACTCAATTATATAAAATTTAAACTCTAAACCACCGGTTTAGTATTGTAAATAAAATATTAAACATGCCTGCAAGAAAAATGAAATGGCTGTTGCAAGACAACCCAAGAACATTCCAGCTTGAGAAACCTATAATTACATAAATACTTATCTTTAATATTATTAAAAAAATCAAAATAATCTATATATTGATTTTATTTTCAATTTTTAAATTTTATTTACTAGTAGAAGAGAACGTCTCCCAGATATATCAACAAGCACAACACCTAAAATGCCTCCGGACATCTACAAGATCATGTATTAATATGTTATATAAATAAATAAAAAACACTTAGTAATTTAGAGTCATGCTTTATGAATTTTGTATGAGTAAGACCTGAACAATAGATGTCATTATGAATCCAACGTCACTTGATACACCTAATCATTAGATAATTGTTAATTCAATGAAGCAAGATTTTGAAGAATAATAATAATAATAAGGTTTTAATTAATTTACCAGTAGAGGTGAAAATGGAATCAGTGTAAAAAGTATAACCATTAAGACCACCAAGTTGAGGTAAAGTTATAAGAACTACTCCAATCTATATAAACCAATTATAATAAATAAATCAAGAAAATGTAAATATTAATAATATTTCTTCTAAGTTATTTTTACTTCAATTTTACAGAGTTACTTACAGTTAAGGACAATACGTATTTTCTCTGAAACAGCTTGAAGAAACCATGGCCATCAACATCTTGTTTAACACGTTTTGTATATTCCTAGTGATCATATGTGTCACGTAAAAAAAAACTATTTAGTTCAATATTAAAAAAACTATTAAAAACAAATTAAAATTAAAATCAATAAATTATTACTATTTTTTTTTATTAATGTAGGGTCATGAGCTAATCCAAACATATCCATATATTTTTATATATGATTATTTCATATGTTTATATTTTCATATAATCCTTACCAATATCTCTGTTGCTTCCTCTGATACATCAGATTTTGCTCCTCTTAAGCTTAACAAAACAGCCTCAACCTCCTTTTCACTCCCTACTTTAGCCTACAAAACATATTGCAGTTTAATTTATTTGATTAATTTGGTCACAAACCAAAGTTTTCTAATAAATAATAATCAAGTGTGCTTACAAGCCATCTTGGAGATTCAGGTATGAAAAACAGAAGAGGTAAACTCATAAGACAAGGTAATGATCCTGTCACACATGACAAAAACACAAAACCATTTGTACAAGTACAATATTTTTTTTATTCTATCAAGTTTGATTTTTTTGTTTACATACCTAAAATGGCTAAATCACGCCATGAAACGAGTGTTCCAAGTACATAAACCACTGCTATACCAACTCCTGCGAATAACTGTTATACAACATTCAAAGCTTATTGAAGGAACGTTACATTATTATAATATATAGTTTATTAAGAATTTTGTTTTCTTAATTTTATTTTTACCTGTGACAGTGAAGAAGCAGCTCCTCGTAAATTTCTTGGTGCTATTTCGGTGATATAAACAGGTCCCTGTTATATTATATTACATGATTTATTACAAAAATTTCATAGGCTTCAGGCCCGTTTCAAAATAAATTTGGGCCTTATGCAAATTAGAATCTTGTTAAAATATCTTTATGGGCCTATTTATTAAGATATTTTAACAATAAAAAAAATTCTAGAGCCTATTTATGTAAGATATTTTCACGATAATAAATTTTTTAGGACTAATTTATTAGAAATTTTATACAACAAATTTTTTAAAACCATTTTATTTAATAATATTAAAGTTGGAATGGGGCCTAGATGCCCATTCTGTCTAATCTCATTTACTTAAAAAGAAATTTTTTTTTAATATAGCAATTTAATTCATATCTTTTCAAAAATTTTAATTTACAAACAAATAAACCCACATATACATCGAAGTTGTCACACCAAATTATCAGAGAACATAAACCCAGCACAAAACCAAAATCAAATAAAAAACAAAGAAAAATTTAATGTTTGATTTTCAAAAATAACAAATTTTTCAGATCTACCATCACAATCAAAATACCACAAAGTGACAAAACTATAGATTTAGGAATGGTTCCAAAAAAATTTAAGAAAGGGGGGTTTAAATGATTTAATAACCTCATTACACTTTTAGGAAACATTCGTGTAATTTAAAAATTTGTGGTATTTTTTGGAATATTTCCAAAGTATTTGTATTTTGGACTCAACACATATTTATGTGGTGTTTTAGATTATTTTAAAGTATTTATCTTTTATTAAAAACATCTCTAGTTTTATCTTTACCAAATATGCGCTAATTCCAACTGAGATCCCTTGCAATAACCTTCCAACATTGAGCAGCCAAATATCCTTTGTAACAAAAAAAATTAATAGTTTTAAAAATATATTTATTAAATTAATTAAATCAATTTCATTTTATTATTGAATCAAAAAACAAAATAAAAAAATTCAGAAAACATACAAACCTTGGCAAATGCAATAGCTAGCCAGCCAATTACAATGAGGATGTTGGTGATCCATATTGTCTGGTTCAAGAAAAATAAAAAATGTTATTATTATATTCATAATTATATAATTAAATTTATAATAATTATTTTAAAAAACTTACGTAAATACGACCAACTAAATCTGTTAATTTCCCACAAATCAATGCTCCAATGATTAACCCCACAGTTAATATGGATCCAAAAAGTGAATACTGAAATAAAAAAATAAAAAATTATCTAAATCAGAAAAAAAAAAACAAATCCAATCAAACCAGAACACACATAACCGGAATTAACCGAAAAATAAATAATTGAACTTGCATCAGCTATGGTAAGATTCAAGTCTTTCATGATGGTGGATTGTGTAGGAGCTGTATATCCTACCTGTGAATTTCAATATTAAACACATTCTTGATTTCACTAATGAAACAAAGATTAAAGATTATAATAAATATAATGTAGGGAACTCACAATGCATCCAAAGGATAAGGCGCCGCAAGAAACAACAATGAAAGCAAGAACAAAAGGTCTTGTTGAGACATTTGATATTTCAGACAGAAGTGAAGAAGAAGATTTGTTAGGAGAAGTTGATAAGTCTTCTGTATGAGATTGTAATAAACCTTCTTCAGCCATTTTCAGAACCTGAGATTATAAACATAAACACAAAAGCTTTGTTTTGTTTTTTTTTTCTGTGAATTTTGAGTTGAATATTAAAACATGGATCTGGATTTAAGAGATCAATCTTGGAAAATGCTCAAACCTTTTTTGAGTTTTGTAAGAACCTTGGTCTTAGTGTGAAGAACCGGAACTGTGTTCTCTTCTTTCTATTTGCTTTTGTTTCTAAAAATAAATGCAAGAATGAAATTTCAATATTTATATATGATAATAAATTCAAGAATATCTACAAAAGTTATTGGGATATAATATTATAATATTGATAATGTTTTTTTTGTTAAAGATTTTAGATACATAGTTGATCTTATATATCAAACCTTTCAGTCATAGGTTAAACCAGGATTTGGATATACTATGTTTGCACACTTATACATAAAAACCTACAAATTTTATGATATTATTTGTGTATATTATTATTATTATTATTTGAAAGAAATAAAAAAAACTCTTATAATAAACAAATCTACCAAAAAAATGAAATCATGATGTTAAGTGAATGCATTTATTTGGGGTAGGTCAGCCACCAAATGATAAAACTAAAATATTTGTTTAGCAATCATTTTTAAGCATTTATATTTTTGTTAATAATTTATTTATTTACTTTTGTCTTTTCCTGGATGAGAATAAGTATGGAGTCAAGTTTTGGGACCCAAACACACATAAACCACACAAATCTTCCAACCTCCAATAGAGATCATTAAGTCACGTGTCCAACCACCATTTTCTTCATCGGACCCAGCGACAATCTTCTGAGTATATTTAACATTAGTTTTATGGGCCTTATGGCCCAATCTATCAAGTTTGTAATCCAATAATTCTATGTGTGAATTATAATATTAGACTCTTTTTGTTATGCAGGCCCGTTTAAAGAAAATGTATTAATCATCGGGTCCCTTCGTCAATGTCTAGAATTATTATTTCTAGGGCTTAGCATTCTGGTAAACGGATCGGATTCGGGTAAAAACCTTTCGGGTTTAGAAGTCTAATATCTAACAGAATAATTTTTGTTGGATTTAATTTAGATTCAGATTCGGGTACGGATCGGTTTCGAATGATTATATCATATTATGTGAATCAATAGATATAATATTAGTTCTTATGTTTTTTTTAAAATGATTTGTAGAAACGTTAGAGATAGCTTGCATAAGCCTAATTTATTAGCCAGTGAGTTGACTTTAAGTTAATACCTCCACAGATCTGAACCCAGCTTGTCCCATCATTATGACACCCTTCTAATTTTTTTTAGAATTATTATTTTTAGTTTAATATTTAATATTAATATGATGATGACATAAATAATTTTCATAGCTTAAAATGCCGGTGGAAATATGTCTTTTTGCTTTTATTTAATTTATGTTGACTTTTTCTTGCCGGCATTTCGTATGAAACAAATGCGTCAGCTACGATATAGGATTTTTATATATTTTAAACTTTGTTCTACAAAATCTTATCTCAAAGAGCTTTTATTGCTTCCAGTTCATTTTTTAAAAGTGTTTTAATATTTTTGTGTTCATAAATCTGAAACGTTGTTAACTAATTTTTAATTTTCTTATTTATAATCTTTCTAGTTTTTAAAAAGTATCATTTAGATATTTTACCTTCTATTAATATAATAACAAATTTCTTTTTCTAATTAATAAACTTAAATAATATGAATAAAATTAAAATTTACATTGAAAAAATAAAATAATATTTTTTTTAATAACAAAAGTTTAGTATTAAAATGAATCTCTTTCATAAATGGATGAAATATATATCAATTAAATCTAGTAGAATGTAGATCTCCATTTAATTATTAGAATGAGATTTAGTTGGTATTGTAAATAATTTTTAAGATGTTTGAAAATCCAAGATCAAAAGTAATAGCATTTGAAGAAACAGATTATCATTGTAAATTGAATAATAAATAATAATTATGTTAAAATGATTATGATTAATCAAAACATTGAAGACTGGACACAACTAAAGAACTATTTGATAACATTTTAATATATTACTTATTACCTCTAGAGATTCCATATTACATTGCTTTCATCATCGGATACCTTATAAAAAAAAAGAATTTACATGCATGCAGGTATTGCAATACTAATTAATGCCACCAAAAGGCGAATACGAAATAAAGCAATCAGCATGTATTATTAAATATCAACTATTATATACTTTTAACAAAATAATAATAATGATGTTATTATAATCATATATATGAGGTCAAAACTAGAATTATAATTTTCATATAACTAAAGATGTTTCAATCTTGATAAACCGTATCAAACGTCCAACGGAGAGTTAAACACAAAAGTTTATTCAAATATTAATTTGTCATGTGTAAATCATTTATTTATTTTTTTTGTTGTTGTAAAAGCTATATATATATATATATATATATNAGCGTGAATCGCATAAAGGTTTTTATTTTTTTTGGATAAAATTTTAGATGTAAATATAAATAAATTGTAATATTTTTTTATGCGAAGTTTTAACAGTTGAAAAATTATAAAAACAAATGTAAATTATTATTTTCTTATAAAACATAAAAAATTAATTTATGATAATTATATTAAATTTATTAAGAATTCTTATTTTTAGTTTTGTTTAGGATCCCGAATTTTTATATACGACCTTTAGTATAATTAATTATAAACTAGGCAAGTTTGTTGTGAAAAAGGTAAATATATATATATCATATATATTAATTTAGTAATGAAAGAAATGAAAAATAATTAGTCATATAAATAATTAGACATATAAGTGACTATGTAGTCTTGACTCTTGCATGCCACAAGTATGTACACATTAATATTACTCATATAGTCATAAACCTAATTAATAATCCCCACATGGTCTCTTCTCACATTTTTCTATCACTATATATATAAGTACTTCATGTTATTAGCTAACTCATAAATCTTTCTAAATACTTAAAACATCAAGAACTCAAAAAAAGATCTATCAATGGCACTAATGATGAAGAATAATACACATGAGTACAAAAAGATTGATAAAGAAGATACACAAGAGCTAATTCACAGAAGAGCTCAGTTTCTAATTCATAAGGTCTTAGAACGAGCCGACACCAAAATGAGACAACAACAAAGGAGGAGATCATCTGGACCGTTGATTATGATCAGAGTGGTTGGGATAAGAATGAGAATTGGTAAGAAGCTAAGGAAGCTGAGGAAGAATAACAGTTGTGTCTGTAAAAATCTCATCTCTCGTTTACTCAAATCGGTTAAACGAATCTTGTGTTCTTCTTCTAGAACTATCTCTGATCTTCCTCCTGTTTTTTCTCTTCAAGTTTGATGATCTTGGGTTATTTTTGTTTTAAATAAATGTTTTATTTTATGATATTTATATATAATATAATATATAATTACATTAATTAATATATGTGAAACAAATGTATATATATAGTGAAATTAATGATTAATAAACCTGGCACACATGCATCTGTTTAGGTTTAAGGCTGATGAGAAAGTTAGGAAAACATATATTCTAATAAAAGAATGTGATGTTTATGAAAATAATTGTTTTAAATAAAATAAGCTTGACCAGCTAAAGAGATAATAATTTAGTCATGCCAAATTTTACTAAAACTTAGAAATTTGATATCCATAAAAAACAAAACATAATCTAACTACTGAAAGTAAAAAAACAAAACATAAACTGTTATTACAACATATTATTATTGTTTTAGTACTGATGAGGTTTAAGAAAATTCAAAGCCAAAAATAATACACTAAACAAAAGAAGCAAAAATAAAATATGCTTTTTTTATTTTGCATTAATATAAAGTGGTCAAACCAAATTATAAGGCCCAAGTAGGAACCCAATGTAAGGCCCAGGATAATTTATTATCAGCTTGAAAGATTCCGCGTCCAAAATAAAAAAATCCAAATTGACAGTTCGAAATTTTAAATTTTTTGAAATTGAATATTCAGTTGACCAATAAACAAAAGGAAATTTCCTTTACAGACCAAAAACATTGACTAATTTTCAACAATATAACACAAATTTGTCAATTTATTTATTATTTTTAAATTAATTAAAATTAATAAGACTGAGATATATTTCCACATGAAGTCAAACATATACAACTCAAATATTATTTCACTTCTCAAATCCCAACTCAGTTTCTCATCAAATCTTAAAATCAAATCTCATCTTCTGCTTCTCCTTTGATAATGGGTTGTTTCAGCAGTAAACACCAGAATCCTCAAACCACCGCCAGAAAAACATCAACTCCGATCAATCCAGTACAAACCCATCAACCAAAACCTCAAATTCAACAAACCCATCAACCAAAACCTCAGATTCCACAAACCCATCAACCAAAGCCTCAGATTCCACAAACCCATCAACCAAAACAAACTCATCAGCAGATTTTAACTTCAAATCCAATCTCAACTCAAGATCCAGATACAATCTTAGGTAAACCATTTGAAGACATAAAGAAATTTTACAACTTGGGGAAAGAATTAGGAAGAGGTCAATTTGGGATTACATATATGTGTAAAGAGATTTCAACTGGGAACACTTATGCTTGTAAATCTATACTTAAGAGGAAGCTAATTAGTAAGCAAGATAAAGAAGATGTTAAAAGAGAGATTCAAATAATGCAATATATGTCAGGTCAATCTAACATTGTTGAGATCAAAGGTGCTTATGAAGATAAACAATCTATACATTTGGTAATGGAGTTATGTGTTGGTGGTGAGTTATTTGATAGGATTATAGCTAAAGGTCATTACTCTGAGAGAGCTGCTGCTGGTATTATTAGGTCTATTGTTAATGTTGTTCAGATTTGTCATTATATGGGTGTGATTCATCGTGATCTTAAGCCTGAGAACTTCTTGCTTTCGAGTAAAGACGATAATGCTATGCTTAAAGCTACTGATTTTGGTTTGTCTGTCTTCATTGAAGAAGGTAAAAGTCTATATACAAGTTTTGATCTTTTGATTGAGTTGTCTTTTAGGCGATTTAGTATGTCAATGTTTAGAATCTATTAAGATTGTGTTGCAAAATGTTGTAATGCCTAGATTGTGGTCTTTATGATATCGTCAAGTATGCTTTTTTAGTTGGTTTGATTCTTATGATTGATGTGATGTTTGTGAAACCAACAACATATGCAGGGAAAGTTTACAGGGATATAGTTGGGAGTGCGTACTACGTTGCTCCTGAGGTATTAAGGCGAAGTTACGGGAAAGAAATCGATATTTGGAGTGCAGGTGTTATTTTATACATCCTACTCAGTGGAGTACCTCCTTTTTGGGCAGGTAAAATTAACCTAACCAAGATTTGTTTTCTTCTTGAGGTTTGATCATGAGTCATATATTGTATTGTAGACAACGAGAAAGGAATATTCGATGAGGTTATAAAAGGCGATATTGATTTCGTTAGCGAACCATGGCCATCTATATCTGAGAGTGCAAAGGATCTTGTCAGGAAGATGCTAACTAAAGATCCAAAGAGACGAATCTCTGCTGCCGAGGTTCTTGGTAAGCCTGTTTACAACTAAGACAATATGAATACTAGTTTAGCTAGTTAAGATTTACTAATCTATAGCTATCTTTATGGTTTATAGAACATCCTTGGATCAAAGGTGGAGAAGCCCCAGATAAACCTATTGATAGTGCTGTTTTATCCCGTATGAAGCAATTCCGAGCAATGAACAAGCTTAAGAAGCTAGCTCTAAAGGTCGGGAAACAATCTTTCTTTACTACTAATTTTGTATCTCGCGTATCATCAGTAGTTCTTGAACTTGGGTTGTGATTTGTGTGTTTGGTTTGCAGGTTATCGCGGAGAGTCTATCAGAAGAGGAAATCAAAGGTCTTAAAACCATGTTTGCCAATATGGATACCGACAAAAGCGGAACAATCACTTATGAAGAACTCAAAACTGGACTAACTAGACTTGGATCTAGGCTCTCTGAATCTGAAGTTAAGCAACTCATGGAAGCTGTGAGTTATCTTCACTTTTTTCGCAATCAAGATCTTAAAAAACTTGAAACTCATGATGATAACCTTCGCAGGCTGATGTGGATGGTAATGGAACAATAGACTACTATGAGTTTATCTCTGCAACAATGCATAGATACAAATTAGATAAAGATGAGCATGTTTACAAAGCATTCCAACACTTTGATAAAGACAACAGCGGGTAAGTTTTCTTCGATCAGAACCAAGATTCGAATGTGTAGGCACTAATCTAAATCCCCTTTGTTATACAACAGGCACATAACTAGGGATGAGTTGGAAAGTGCAATGAAGGAATATGGAATGGGAGATGAAGCTAGCATTAAAGAAGTTATATCCGAAGTTGATACCGACAATGTAAGTCACTTCACAATCTCTTAAAACATAAGCTAAACATTAAACCGGTTTTTTAAAACCTTGTTAATGAACTTTGTAAACAGGATGGTAGAATAAACTTTGAAGAGTTTTGTGCAATGATGAGAAGTGGTACCACACAGCCACAAGGGAGACTTCTTCCATTTCATTGATCAGAAGAAACATAGATCCCAACAGCCAGAAAAGAAGAGCTAAACCGGAGTAAACCGAGGTGAAGTAGTTAATACATTCTCAGAATGTGTTTTTGTGATCATATTATGTTTAAAACTAAGTTATTCACAAGGACATATTTGTTTATCCTTCTTCTTAGTTAGTTGAAAACTGAGTCCCATTTGTTTTTGTAACTTTCTTGAGAACTTTAAAAGTAGCTTTGATGTTACTATGCCTAGTTTCTCTTAGCCATCATCTTATGTTTTATAAACTTCAACTTTAGATTGTGGTTTGAAGGTTAGAGCAAAGAAGTCTATGTGAAGAAGAAATCAAAAGGTCTTAAAACCATGTTTTGAGAATATAGATATACCAACAAAAGGGGGATAATCACTTATAAAGAAGTTAAAACTTGGTCTGAATAATACATTGTTCTAATACATCGTACCCGTCCCACAAATCCACTACTATATCATCTCGGTTATCTCCGGTTTATTTTGGGTTACAGACAAGAACAAGAAGAAGCTCCCTTTGTGAGTGACTTGCTTCTGCCACTTGTCATCATTGTACGAAACTCTTGAAAGTTTATTTTTCCATCCTATAATAAAAACATGATCATTATTACAAGGTTTCAAAAACATGGTTTTAATGTTACCTGACCAACAACTTACATTATCAGTATCAACTTCGGTAATAATATCTCTGACACTACCTTCATCTACCATCCCATTCTCCTTCATGGCTATCTCCAACTCATCCTTTGTTATATACCTATTGATATATAAACAAAACATTTCACTTTTAATGTCATTGTTTCTTTAAAGAACACTTATATGTAAAATTTACCCGTTCTTGTCTTTATCAAACTGTTTGAATAATGCAGAAAGATCTTGATACAAATGGAATTTATGCATTGTAGCGGATATAAACTCATCTATATCGATTGTTCCATTACCATCCACATCAACCTGAAAAATTAAGTGTTACAAAGTTTTAGTTTATGATCTTTCAAATGAGTTATGGTTGTAACTGAAAGATAATAAAGTCTTGACTTAAATATGTGGTAAGATTGTAAGAATACTCACTCCTTCTATGAGCTTTTCTACTTCGGTTTTAGAGAGTTTAGATCCAAGTGTATTTAGGCCATTTTTGAGTTCTTCAATACTGATTTTGCCATCTCTATCAGTATCTATGTTGGTGAACATTGTTTTAAGACCTTTGATTTCTTCTTTTGATAGCTTCTCTGCGAGAATCTGCAAAACCAAATGCTTCATAAACTATGATCTCACTTGCCATTAAAACACTAAAAAGAAGTATCAAGATTATCTTTACCTTTTGAGCAACCTTCTTAAACTTGTTCATACTTTGAAATTCTTTCATCCGCGATAAAACAATCCCATCAAAAGGCTTATCTGAAGCTTCTCCATTCTTGATCCAAGGATGTTCTATAATCAAACAGAGAATACTAGTAGAGTAGTAGTAAAGCATTACAAGAACAAGAACCAAGACTTCAAGATTAACAACAACACCAACAAGGGACTTACCAAGAACTTGTGCAGCAGAGATTCGTTTCTTTGGGTTTCTTGTAAGCATCTTCTTGACAAGATCTCTTGCATCAGAAGGTATCAAATTCCATTGTATATCAGCATTCTGAATCTCATTTCTCATTTGTTCCTCAGGTCCTACAAATATACATACAACATTAACATATAAACTTACAGCTTCAAACGCAAGAAGAAACTAATCTCATTAGCTTTTACTAGTCACAAATGGAGGTTTCCCAGAGAGTAAGATGAACAAGATAATGCCTGCACTCCATATGTCAGCTTCTTTACCATATCTTCCTTGTAATACTTCAGGAGCAACATAGTAAGCACTCCCAACAATATCCTCATATACTTTTCCTATATTTATAAAGGTTACATAAACAATTCATACAAAACTAAACCCAATTCTTGATACTAAAGACAACAAAACAAGATTCTTGATACTTAATAGTTATGTTCAAGAATGACTTTTTGAGTTCCATCTCTTAAGTAATGGAACATTTAGTCACTAACTTTGCTCATGACTTAAGCAAACAAACGCAGATTTTTCGATACTAAAGAGACTCTATGCAAGAACCTATAAAACTTCTAATGTTTTGAGTTCCATTCCTGTGCCATATAAAGGATATGATACAATCTCTAGAGCTTACCTTCTTCAATGAAAACAGAACAACCAAAATCAATAGCTTTGAGCATAGCATTCTCATCATTACTAGAGTACAAGAAATTCTCAGGCTTAAGATCACAATGCATCACACCCATGAAATGACAAATCTGCAAAACATTTACTATTGGTCTAATGATTCCAACAGCATCTTTCTCTGAGTAATGACCATGTTCATTGATCTTGTCAAATAACTCTCCACCACTACAAAACTCCATAACAAGGTGTAATGATTTTTCACTCTCATAAGCATTCTTGAACTCAACAATGTTTGGTTGTCCTGATAAATGTTTCATAATCAAGATCTCTCTTTTCACAGCTTCTTTATCTTCTTCACTCTTTAGCTTTATCTTGGTTATGGTTTTACAGGCATAAACTTTACCTGTTGACTTTTCTATACATTTTGTTGTTACCCCAAATTGGCCTTGACCTAGTTCCTCCTCTAACCTGTAAAGCTTTTCGATGCTCTCATATGGTTTCTCAAGAATGGTATTTGGGATTTTGCTGTAGAAGCAACCCATTAAGAAGATCTTTTTCAAGAAGATGAACTCAGCTGGGTTTTGAAGTTTTGTTTGAGATATTTTTGCTGGACAATTTAAATAGTATTTTTTGTGGTCTTTCTTTTATCATTAAATTTCAACTGGTCTTTTAAAAGTATGTAATTTTTGTTTTTTCATGCCTAGTGGCTAACATTAGCCCTGTTTAAATAAATATTTTATGCTTATCCCGCGGATTTGATTAGCTGCGGGGTAGATTATGGATTAATTTTTTTTATTAAAGTAGATTTGTTGGATGGGTACGAGTCAAAATATTTTTAGCGGGGCGATTTATTATCCGCGAGTTATGTGAATTATAAATTTGGTAATAAAAGTTATTGCGGGTTGCTTGTTGACAAAGAGGATAGGTGTAGATTGACAAATTTTTGTAAAACATATAAGAATTGAAATATTTTTTGGACAGATGAGTCCAAAAATTATTATCCGCGTGTTATACGAGTTGTAAATTGACTGAATGAAATATCTACAGGTGAAGTGGGTTGCAGGTCGATAACATTAGTATTTGTCTCTAACCTTCAAACCACAATCTAAAGTTGAAGTTTAAAGAACATAACATGATGGCTAAGATAAACTAGGCATAGTAACATCATAGCTAGTTCTTGTGTGTAACCCAAAATAACGGTTTAGGGAAGAAAGAGAGGTAAACCGGAGATAACCAAGATGATACTACCCGGTTATCGAAATTAAGATCTTACAGGTTTAACAATATAATGCGACGTCGTCTCTTCGCTCTGCATCATCTGCATCTCACATCCGCAACAAGATGGCGAATTCGAGGAGCATACCATTTTACTTTCTCTATATGTTCCACTGTAACTTCCCAACTCCGACCTAAGCCATGAAAAACCTCAATAAGTTTTAGAAGTTCTTCTTACTAAAACCATTGCTCTTTCTTTGAGATCAATACGCTTTTGACATTTTTTGTTCTAGTAATCACGTTTACCTTCAGCTCTGGCGATGTCACCAAATGATTTGGTCACATGTTCAACCCAACTGCTTTCATCAGAGTCCTTGACGTTTCCATGTACATGGAGTATTCCTCCCTCAGGTCTGCAAATGCCAATATTAAGAACAGAGAGATGAGTCAAGTCACATTCCAGTAATCAACTTATCTCTAGTCCTGGATTATTCTGGTTCTTTTTAATTATGTATAAGAACAAGTTTTAAGGAGAGTGAAACCACCTTAGAGCTTGAACAGCTGTGACCCAGCTTCCTTCGCTCGTAGGGATAAGACCAAGACAGACTCTGTCAGCTACTCCCTGAGAAACATAAGATTTGAAACCCAAAATCTATTACTCTGTATCCAACTACTATAACATCAACCTAAAATTATTAAGTGGTGAGCAGTTTTGAGATATCATCAACTGTACTTTTGGTGCGGTTATCTGGTTATCTCCTTCGAAAATGATACAACGGTCAGAAACAGAATTTGCTTCAACGTTATGTCGAAGTGCCTCAATAGCATGAGGATTCCATTCACAAGCATAAACTAGCCTTGCTTTTGCCCTGCAGAGCAAATTGAAGCTGTGAAGGATCTAGAAAGTATTGGTTTTGTGTTTTTGTTCTCTATTTTATTTGTTTTATGGCTTACCTTACAAGGAATGGGAGAACAAAATATCCAATTCCAGCAAAAAGATCCACCACAACTTCATTTTCACAGACCATATTACCCATACGAATCTTTTCTGAGAGATTACCCCATGAGAACATGCACTTGGTAGCATCGAAAGAGTATAAGATTCCATTTTCACGGTGATCAACCCATCCATTGTCTCCCACAAGAATCTCTAAAGTACTATCTCTTGTACCGTTGGCTTCCACTCTTCCCTGGCAAATATAATAAATTAATTATTCAAGTCTTGCAGGCAAGAAAATGCCATGGTGTAATGTTCTAAAAGTGATATACTTGGCGTGCAAGGCGGTTGGCACTAAGTGATTTAGCAACAACAGACCAAACTTCACTACCGACAGAGCTCCACGCTGGATCTTTAAAGGATGTTACAGGAAGCACAACAATGTCTCCAAGCCGTTCCCATCTACCAGTAGAGAAATCACACAATACCTTATCAGATGAAAGCGAAAATAACATGCACACAATCGGATCCTCACCATTTTAGCACCTGAGGATTATAAATCACCATTTTGGAACACTTACTTTTGTGGAAGCTCATCCAAAAGCTCCTCCGGTAGGCCTTTCTGTTTGAGTATAGACGAGATATCTTCTTTCATTCTTTGTAAGGGAGATTTTGCAACATTCTTTGCTTCAACAGATACATTAATGAGTTTTTTAGCACCATGTTCTTTCAGTAAATTCAAAGCTGCAGAGCTGGATATATCTTTTAACGATAGACCCTTTGTTAGATTCCCATTCTCTGATCCTTTTGAGTCCTTGCCTAGAACCTGCTTCTCATGGAAAAGTTCAGAAAACTTTTCAGTCACAGGGAAGCAAATATAAAGACCTTTTTCGTTTGAATAAACTTTCCTCTCAAGGTCTAACCATCCGAAACTTTTAAGTATGTCCTTGCCAAACTTTGCATACTTTCTTTCTAACTGTATCACGCATGGTTGAGACAGAGAAGTTTCAGTCTTCAAATCTACTCCGTTTTCATTCACTTCTATAAAAGCATCTTTGGGTTGGGGTGGAACATGTTTTTCAGTCATAGTCACTGATTGAAGCAAGTTGATTTTCACCGGGTCACTAAACTTTGTCCCAAAAGCGTAGCAAGCAGCCCCACCCCCAATTACGATAAGATCATCACCGAAAACACTGGCTGTACTTCGAACAAACAATTCTTTGTTCATAAACTCCAGTCTAACACTCCTCCATAGTCGGTGTTTCAGATCTAGCAGAGTCAAATCTTGACAATTTTGTGAAACAGGACAACCTCCAATTATGCCAATAATATGCTTATAAACAAACATAGAGTGGGAAAACCTAGCATGAGGCCACTTTCCAGAAACCACTTCAAGTTTCCAAGAACAGCTTTGGACATCAAAGCTGTATAAATCATCGAGTACCTTTTCCCCACTGCACCCTCCAAACATATATAAATGAGACCCATATGCAACCATAGCATGAGAGTGGCGCGCACAGGGCCACTGACCTTGCTGTTCAATTTCTTTCCACTGAAGGTTTATTGTATCCAACACGTGCAAAGAGGATAATACATTATCATTGAGCCCACCGAAAATGTATACTTTTGAACCAACACTAGCTGCCGCGTGCCGATGTCTGCTCAATTTAAAAATTTGGATTTAGAAAGAAAAACAATTATATCTAGGGATTTCATTGCGAGAAACAACAAAAGCATAGAGGAAATGAAAGAAGTGAAGCAACAAAGGCATCAAGATCAGTGCAAGATAAAGAATTTATAGTTTACAAATTTTCCATGAAGCCATCTCCAAACATCTAAGGTATGATACTAAATGTAAATAGTTTCTAGAACCATATTTCAAAACAAAATCCAGAAGAAGATACTTTGGAAATGAAGTTCCTCATTGGCACTAGGTCAAAGATTTGATCAAGAAATGGATAAAAACATGGGAAAATAAACTGACATTTACCTTGGAGGAAATTCACTTCCACTGCACCTTTGTGAGCTCCATTCAAACTTGGATATATCAAGCATCCACACATCATTCAGAATATTCGAAGGATCTGCCCTTCCTCCAATTACAAACATGTAATCACCAACCATTGAAGCTGTGTGGCCAAGTCGTGGTGATGGAGATTTATTGACTGGGATCAACTTTAAGGTTCCACATGAAGGATCAAACAACATAGACTCGTTTCTTCGAGCATGTCTACCTAAACCGCCAAAACCACCAAACATGATAACTTCTTTTTTGTCTGTTTTATCTATCGTACAAGCTGAATGTCCCCAAAGGTGTAACTTCTCAACAGGTTCCCCAACAATGGATATCGTCGAAAGAGGCATGAGATCTTGCTGAACCCCTGCCAATGATTTAGATAGGGAAACTGGCTGTCAGGTTTAAAATTTGAAACTTATCCTGCAAACCAATTAGATACAACTCAAACTCTCGAGTCTCGACCAAGGGATACACTACCACTAATGTAAACAAAACCAAACTATAGCGAGATTGCAACATGTCCAATCCAACTAGTTTATTAAAGCTATCTACAAATATACAACAATCACTTAGGGATATAATAGATTACCAGAATGCAAGTCTCCATTGTTGATACTTGAATCATGAACTTTTCCAGCTAGATTCTCGTAATTATCATCTTCATCCACATCATTTGCATCTGGATTCTTGAAACCATTACTAGTCAAAGCTAAACTAAACCCATCAGTTCGCTTCCTATTAGCATCCATCTTCTCATTAGCAATATCAACAAGGAACTTCACATACTCTGGTGAAACCATCAGCTTCCCTGTATCACCTAAAGGAACCTCCATACGAATGGAGCAACGTATAGCTACAATTACCCTTTTGCCATCGCCACAAGATGTGATTCCCGATTCTCTAAACCCAGCAGAGATAGCTATCGCCACAAGAAACTGAGCTGAACTCAAATCCTTACACTCTACAGCAATTATCAACGGCTCGAATCGGAAGACTAATTCGCTGTGTTGGTCAATTAGGTCAATCTGAGTTGGGAAAAGAAGAGAAATTACCAAATCCAAATCCGCTGGATCGTGTGTGATGTAGAGCCATGAGCCACCACGAGCTTTCTTCTTAGTTGAATCATTCGATTTTAGTTTAGGTTGAGAAAGGATTGAGATTCGACCGGAGCAGGAACTAGTGGTGAAGTAAGATGGGTGATGATTGATGGTTTCGAGAAGAGGAATTATTGGCTCATCGAGATAACCTTTTGGAGATTTATCAGTTACTGAGGAACGTATTGAAGCTAATGTGGCAGCTTTTCTCTTTTCGAAATCCATTTACTTTTGAGTTTTCTGCAAAAACCTTGAAGATTCATAAACCCTACTTTAGATCCAGTGACGAAGATGAGTCGTACGACACGACCATAGGCGTTGTCGTTTAGATGTCGTCTTGATATAACGGCGTTTTTTTAATTGTCAGAATCCGGTTTTGGTTTATACATTCCGGTTTAATACGGTATTGACTTATTGATAGGTACTGGGTATGGTTAAAAATTATCTACTATTTATTATTTAAGTAATATAAAAATTAACTTTATTGAAAAAAATTGTATAATAATATATTATTATCAGATTTATTTATATTATTTATTATATTAAATATTAATAAATAATATTATTAAGACATTTAAAAAAAAAATTAAATTATTTATTAAAATACTAAATAACAATTTAAACTAAATAGTAAAAAGAAGTTTTTTAAATTATTTTAATT
>KE156411.1:165638-183141 GCA_000411055.1 Leavenworthia alabamica
AAATAAAAAATAAATCAGTTAGTTTTAAATTTTAAATCTTTTAAATATATATGAGATATATTATGTTTAAATGACTTAAACAATATAATATTATACATAATATCTATTTAAATAAATTTTAAATTAAAATTAAATGCAAAAATTTATATTAATAAATATATTATTTTAAGATATATAACTAATCGTTAAAAATATTAAATAAATAAATATTTTTACTAGAAAATATAAAATACACTAATATTTCTTTGATATATATTAAATAATATATTCATATGAAATTATTAAAATATATATTTTGAATATATTTTCGTGATGCCTGGCTCGCGGGTGATATACTAGTTCTGATTTATTTGAAGAGTACCTAATTTATTCGATAATACTTACTAAAATTTCAAAATAAATCGAAAAGATAAAAAAAAAAGTTAACAACAAAAGAAAATAAAAATAAAAATTATTTCCTCAAGGTTTATTCTTCAAATATTATATGATTAATCTGATAAATGAATTTTTATATATTTTATATTCATAATAATAATAATAATAATAATAATAATAATAATAATAATAATAATAATAATAATAATAATAATAATAATAATAATAATGTGTACATATATGATTCTTCTTCAAATTTTAATATTTGTGATTTTTCAGGGTCATGTGAATAATATTTTCAAAACAAATTTAACAAAAATATAATTATATATTTTGAAAAAGACCTATCTATGGCACCTATAAGATACCCTTTTTGGTATATTCGATTACACAAAAGTGCAAATTTATATGGTTAAACCAAACCAAAATACATTAATTTATATCTCATTATGATATTAAAAAAATCTAAAGCATTGGTTGGCTGATAAACAAAGAAATAGATAAGCCACAAAACGTTTTGAAAATCTAACATCATCCATTTATATAACGCCACGTCAACAAATAGGGTCCCACTATTACAAACTCAGACCAGATGTAAAAAAACCTTATCTCCTAACCTAATCTGAGTTACCTTCTCTTCCTCCACTCAATCTTTTTTCCTCTTCTTCTTCTTCCTCACAATCAAAAAGAACAGAGAGATAAGGTAAAGCAAAAAACAAAAACTTCTCTCAGAATCAATAACAATGGCTTGCTCTAATCTAACAACAATGTGGGTTTCATCAAAACCATCTCTTTCTGATTCATCTTCCTTATCATTCCGCTCTGTTCTCAACCCACTTCCTCTTCCTTCATCTCCACCTTCAAGATCTTCCTCTGTTTCACCAATCCAATCCTCTCTTCGTGAGCTAAGAGACCGTATCGATTCAGTCAAAAACACTCAAAAGATCACTGAAGCTATGAAACTTGTTGCTGCAGCAAAAGTCAGGAGAGCTCAAGAAGCTGTTGTTAATGGTCGACCATTCTCAGAAACCCTAGTTGGAGTTCTTTACAATATCAATGAACAACTTCAAACCGATGATATCGATGTTCCCTTAACCAAAATCAGACCGGTTAAGAAAGTTGCACTCGTTGTCGTAACCGGAGATCGTGGTTTATGTGGTGGATTCAACAATTTCATCATCAAGAAAGCAGAAGCAAGAATCAAAGAGCTTAAAGATCTAGGTCTTGATTACACAGTCATTAGCGTGGGTAAAAAGGGAAACTCATATTTCCTCCGTCGTCCGTACATCCCCGTCGACAAATACCTTGAAGCCGGAACATTACCAACAGCTAAAGAAGCTCAAGCTGTAGCTGATGATGTCTTCTCACTATTCATAAGTGAAGAAGTAGACAAAGTCGAGCTTCTATACACTAAGTTTGTATCCTTAGTCAAATCAGAACCCGTGATCCACACGCTACTACCATTATCACCTAAAGGAGAGATCTGTGACCTAAATGGAAACTGTGTTGATGCAGCTGAAGATGAACTGTTTAGGTTAACAACAAAAGAAGGGAAGTTAACAGTTGAAAGAGAAACATTTAGGACACAAACAACTGATTTCTCACCAATACTTCAGTTCGAACAAGATCCAGTTCAGATTCTTGATGCTTTGTTACCTTTGTATCTTAACAGTCAGATACTTAGGGCATTACAAGAATCATTGGCGAGTGAGTTAGCAGCAAGAATGAGTGCAATGAGTAGTGCTTCTGATAATGCTTCGGATTTAAAGAAATCACTTTCTATGGTGTATAATAGAAAGCGTCAAGCTAAGATTACTGGAGAGATTCTTGAGATTGTTGCTGGAGCTAATGCACAGGTTTGATTTGTTTTGGAACAATTCTTATCTCTTTGAGTTAAAACTCTTTTTATTTTTATTATCGGTTGTATAATCTATACTTTTTAATTATGCAATTATAAAACAAAAATGTGGTTATATATCATATTTTGGTCTTTTATTGGATAAATAATGAAACCTTGGTTTGAATATTTGTGGTTGAGAAGCTTTTTTTGGTTAGTTGAATCCTATATGATTATTTTATGAAGTAGAAACTGCATGAAGTTGAAGGCTAGAAACTGAAAATAGTGAACATTTTGTAGTTGAATTTTCTTAGTCTCTATAACAAATTTGTGGAGATAATGTTCTTCTTAAAAGGGAACAAGGATTTAGAATCCTTGTGGTTAGAGCCGGTCCTATTAACAATTAAAACATGTAGAAATACAATCACTCATTAAATTTCAAATCCAAAACATGAAAATGATTGGAAAAATCATTTATCATTATAGATGTGAGTGTTTTAGTTGAATAATTAGTTTTTTAAATTATAATAGACATTAGCGATCATAAGCAGCTGCTTAACCGCATTTTAAGACCGGTTAACATGTAATCCTATCAAAATCATATTTTTCCATGGAAAACATCTTAATTGTGGCTAACCAAGAATTTTTAGTGGAATCGAAACATAACTAAAATTTTATAGATTCGAAATAATAATTTAAAATTAAAATCCATAAATACATGCTACAATTTTTTTTTTAATTTATAAAATGTCAGCCCACCTCATACTCTTTATTTTTTTTTTTGATAAAACCTCATACTCTTTATTACACCTTATAAACATTAATTCATGTTGGAAAAAAAAAAAAACATTAATTCATATCCAATTAGCTCACAATTAGTGTTTACTGATTTCTACTCTAAAGTACCATAGCTAAATTATTTTAGCTCGTTTGTGTGATTTTTCACTAACCAGTAATTACGTAAATATTTCTGTACTTTATGAAAATATTTTACATGTGAAATGAAAAAATATTTGAAAAAATATGATTTTTTGTAAATATGTTCCAAACAAGACCTATATGTAGGGTTGGACATTCGGGTAAACGGATAGGGTTCGGATAAAATTTGGGTTCGGGTATATCGGGTTTAGAAGTTTACTATCCAACGGAATAATTTTGTCGGATTCGGTTCGCATTCGGATTCGGATACGGATCGGTTTCGGGTGAAGAAATATTGAAAAAAAAAANTATAAATATAAATACTTTTTAACTACCATATATAATGATTTTCGAGTGAACCATTACCAAACTGTTCGTTATTGTGTGGCCAAACAATTTTTTTTTGTCTATTCCAATAATTTAGAGTCAACTAACAAGAGTTAATAGCCTTTGGTACTATTTTCTCAGGCCTGCTAAATCATTGACAGAGTCTGATTCATACAATAAAACAAAAATTTGTACTATCTGAAAAGACTTGCTTTTATCTCAAATTATCTACTTTTTTTTTTAACTTAGATTATGACAAAAAAATAAATGTTACACCACAAATAAGAGGAGAAAATTAAATTAACTCAAAAGTGGCTTTAAATGATGTTACCTGATTAGAGTTTTACTTACCATCTTATCCATAAGAAAAAGAGATCTCTTCTTGCATTTAATTTACCTACCACTTCATAATTATATCCTTCGTTTTGTTTACTGTATCTAAAGTTGTAACGCAACTGTTCATTTATTTAACAAACATTTAGTCTTTACCACAAATTATTTCAAAAATAAAATAAAACATTATTATTCTATTTCAATATATATATGTATAGTTTTATTTTTATTTTTTACCCTTACTAAAAAATAATAAAAATGTATCTTTTAATTTTCATAAATACATTATAAATTTATCTAATTGACCAATACAATAAACTAATTAACGTAAAAATTTTACTAAAAATCAAAATATAAAAAACAAAATAATTTGAAAAAACCTAAAACGACGTATAAAAAAATACAAAATTATTACACTTTTGGAGTTTTCTGAACCCTCTGTCTCCTCGAGAAGCTCTTATAATCTAATGATAGTTTTATTAGTTTCTATATGTATATGACTTGTCATATTTCATTTGCCAACAAAGAGAGATGGTTTAATGCTCTTTGTGATTATTCATCTCTCTTCTTCCTCATTAATATATTATCACATTTAACTCAAAAACAACAACAACTAAACACTTTAGAACTCAAGAACACTTGCTTTAGTAGTAGTATAACTAATTACTCTCTTGTGACTTAACCTCTCTTAATGGATTCAGGATCAAGAAGAACACATAGTAGCAAAAGGGTTCTTTCAATGGGACTAGAAGTAGAAGAAGAAGAGTTTCAAGAAGAAGATGTATGGTCAGTTTTTAGAGAAGAAGAAACTTCAAGTCATGAAGTTACAATACCCAAAAGTCATTTCTCTCCCTCATCTTCACCATGGCCCATTCATAGAAACAAAGAAGTGTCAAGGGTAAAACAGTCATCTGCACCTATGAATGTCCCTGATTGGTCAAAGGTTTATGGTGGTAATACAAAGAGCAACATAAGGAATAGTCATTTGTATTCTCATGATGATGATGATGATGATGAGGGTTGCATGGTTCCACCACATGAATGGGTTGCAAGAAAGCTAGCAAGAACACAGATCTCTTCATTCTCTATGTGTGAAGGAATTGGAAGAACACTTAAAGGAAGAGATCTAAGCAAAGTGAGAAATGCTGTCTTAACAAGAACTGGTTTCTTAGAGTAAGTAAGATATAACATCATCATCATCATCCATGTGCATGAATCATATAACTCTTGTTTTTAAGATTATCATTATGAATAAACTCAACTTTATGGTATCCACATCATCATCATTATCAATGTCATTGTCGTCATTATCATGTGGGGATCAAGAGTTTATTGTTAAGTTTATATTATTATTATTATTCAATATGTGTATGTGTTTAAGAGTAGATAAGTATCATAGTGATGATGATGACATGTCAGAACCATGCATGGGGCCCATTTAATTTTCTTCTGTTGTTTGTGGTTTATCTTAAATTAGAGCATAGAGAGAGGATCCCTTAATTGGATGGAGCCTCTTTGAGTTCTTCACCATTTTTGGTGATAGTTTTTGTCTTTTGTTATCAATGTTTTATATATCTTTTTAGTTTATATTTTATATTTATTTTTGTGTTGTTGATCTATGTTATACCTATCACCTATGAATGAGTACAAATAAAAAAAATGATGAATTTTATTTTCAGAATTAAACCGTATAAATGGTCCGTTGATTTCATGCAAAAGATATATATTTTTGGTAAAAGCCAAACCGATAAAATTGACATTTTTTTAAGTTTTTATTTTTTGGGTTTGTTAGATTTTAATAATATATAAGTATTTTTTTTTACTCTAAATTGTACCGAAAAAAAACAAAAATAATTTTAAAAATCGATTTTTAAAAAAATAAATAATTATTTTAATATTAAAGTGAACTAAATTAAAAAAAAATTGATATGTGTTCTTATACCCAAAATCAAATCAAACTACAAAAATAATAAAAATAAATTTTAAACTGACTGAATTTTTTTTCAAACCAAAACATCTAAATTTCCGACAACCCCGAGACCTAAACTAAACCCTAAAATTAACCAAACCACATCAATCGATCTAATATTTTAATGTTGTGTTTCTATTACTTCATTAAAAGTATAAGGATTGAATCCATGATTATCTTTTAAACTACATAAAAAAGCCCAACAAGGACCCAAACCTATATAGAGGCCCAATAAAACAGTAAAGTTAGGGTGGCGTGCAGGTAACAATCACTAAACCCTAAATCAATCCTTTAAATATTCTCCTTCATATTCCTTATTTGATCATCTTTCCTTATTTCTCAATCAAAGATTTTTTCTCCTGATCCATCGAAAACTCTACTTTTCCACGGATCATCTACATCTTCTTCTTCCAGGTACGTTTGATCTCGCATTTTTCAATTCCAGTTCCTCAATCCCTAACAGCTAAGTTATTTTTTAAAATTTTCACAGATACTTAATTGAATCGCCATGGCTAAGAACTCCTTCAAGCTTTCTAATACTCTAGGTGAGTGTATGATCGATCGATGTCGCTCAATAAGTTTTTGTATATAATTATTAACCTTGCTTACTTATTTAATTTTTAGGTTTCTATGTGTTATGATCTGATAATTTAATCTTAGTTTCAATAATTACATCAAATTATGTCATTAATGAAAGTTTAAGCTAACAATAATTTTGTTTTAATACTTATAACTATGGTTCATGATTGAATCATTAATATTTTTTTTCTTTGAATCACAGAGATGAGAATGGCTGAATCAACTCGTATCAAAGCAAAATACCAAGACAGAGTTCCCGTTTGTGTTCTTAACTTTTACCTTTACTTAAACAAACATGTATAATTGTTTCTAATGAAAAAGTATATAAATGAATACAGGTGATTGTGGAAAAAGCTGGACAGAGTGATGTTCCTGACATTGACAAGAAGAAGTAACTAAATTATACTTTGATTAAATTGATCATTGTCTTTGTTATATGATTCTTATTCTTCAAAGTTCATCCCTTGATCTTAAGTTTATGATCATGTTGTTAGGTATCTTGTACCAGCTGATTTAACAGTTGGTCAATTTGTGTACGTTGTTCGTAAAAGAATCAAGCTTGGAGCTGAAAAAGCAATCTTTGTCTTTATCAACAACACATTACCTCCAACTGGTAAATGTTTTTTTTTTTGTATAAACCTTATCATCTTCTTCAACTTGTATTATGGTTTTGATCTTTTCCTTTTTGTGATTTTTTTTTACAAATATAGCTGCATTGATGTCTGCAATCTATGAAGAACACAAAGATGAAGATGGGTTTCTCTATATGACTTACAGTGGAGAGAACACATTTGGATCTATCTGATTATGATGATGAATCATATTTGATGATTGTACATTCCACTAGCTTTTGCTCTTATTTGTTTACCTTAATAATGTTTTTTATTTTCTGAGTTCCATCTGAAGATTGAAACAAGTTTCTAGTTTTAGTTTGATTTATTTAAATTTGTTTCCTCTACATATTTGTCATTTGTTTATGTCAAAATTAATCAGTTTATTTATTTATTTAAACTCAACTTGTTTAAACCGAGAAAACCATAAAATATTATCCTAACCGGAATTAACCAAAGATCACATTTGAATACTTTAATAATTTTGACATAGTGAGAGACCTTTAATCTCTTGGTTCCATGGTCTTCGTGAATCGCTTTTGATCTTTTGCGACTGTTGCAGTTTCCGCCGCAAATCGATCGCCTGCCGTCGTCGACTACAACAGGTGAAGGTACATAGTAGATTAGAATCGTTGTATGATTCCGATGTTATGCTCTGATTTGAATTTATCGTGAACATCCATTTCAATTTAGGGATTTTACTGGGTTTCTCAATGCGATTTTTGGTTTGTAAATTGAACTAATATAGATCAATTATTTGTCAGAGCTATGAAGAAAGGTATGTTGCGATGGGGTGATGATGATGATGACGACGATGACTCATCTGAGGAATCCTCTGCTTCTGACTCAAACGTAGATAATGCTGAAACTGAGAAGAATAAGAAGAAGAGAAAGAGCAAGAAGACAATAGGTAGAGAGATAAATAAAAGACTTGTTTGTTGTTTTTGATTTATCATTGTGAATGAGACTGAGAGCTCTCATGTATGGTTGCAGCGAGGTTTGCTAAGAAAGATAAGAAAGCTTTTGATTATGAATCTCTACAACAACATGGTTACAAAGCTGTTGGTCTTCCTGATATAGCTTCTCCTGAGGAGAAACAGGATTGGTCATGGGCTACAGGAAAGGATAAACAAAGAGTTGATGAAGTGAAAGAGAGTTATAAAGAACGAGAAGCTACAAGAGCTGCTGTTACAGGTGGTGAGACCATTGAGAATGCTCAGTTACGAAGTGATAGGAAGAATCTATCTTTTTCACAGAAGGAGAAGAAGAAGAGAGACTTAGGACAAGCTAGTAGAGGTAAGAATTATGTTGAGGAAGAGAAAAGACAGTTGCGAGAGAGTGGTGTTTACTCTGGTTTTGATTCTTAAAAATCTCACTTTCAACATCTGTGTTTGAACTTTGATATGAATGCAGAGAAACAAGAGCTTTGATTTCAACTAAGAACAACACATTTACATGAAGAAAGCAATACTAATGCAATTTTGTAATCTTACAAAATTGAAATTACTCAAAAGCTTTGTTGCAGAGTTTACACCAAGTTCTAGCAATCTGGAACGAGATGAAGCACTTATTTATCTGACTGGTTTATTCATCGGACAAGATTCAAGAATGAAGTTAAAGAATCAACATCTCTCTTCTCAGATGGATACTTGATCGGTCTTGAAGAGTTCTTGGGGAAGACAAGTATAGTTGGGAAGCTACCTAACTGCAAGTCCTGCTTTGCAAACTCCTTCTGGTCACCATCTGCTCTGAACTTAGCAACTTTAATCCCGGATCCAGCCAACTTATCCGCCAATTCATCGTAAGATGCTTCCATAGCTTGACAAAAGGGACACCATGGAGCATAAAGCACAACGATCCAAGGCTCTTTACGATTCTCCAACTTCATCAAATTCTCAATCCCTTGCCTACTCAAACTCACAAGATTCTCACTCTTGAAGATATCTGCAACAGCTGATTTCGATTCACTGTTAATTTTACCATCAACTGTGTTTTCCTTGACATTGCCTTTGTGAAGTCCACATTCTTTGGCCTTAGCATCTTCCCACCACCATCTCCCTTCTCTTTCGTGCTGTCCCGGTAAAACCGCTCTAGTACACGGCTCACATCCGATTGAAATATACCCTGCAGCGTGCAATGTGTTAACCGGAACATCCATAGTCCTTAAGAAACTCCAAACATCATTCCCTGCAACATTCGCAACCGGATTCCACTTCACTAAACTACCAACTCCACCATCTAAACCTTCAAAAACCGGATCAACTTGAACAACAGGAATCTCAGACCTAGTCCCTGGAGATTGATCTTTCCTTTGACCAGTAATCCAAGCCTTTAAACCTTTGAGAGCACGNTCATAGAAAGAGAACAATCCTTTGTTCCTAACCAAACCTTGAACCTCAACAGAATCAGGAAACATATACTCAATTCTAATCCCATAGTGTTTCTCAACCGCATCGAAAAACCGATAAGTCTCAGGATTTAATCTTCCTGTATCCAAACTAAATACTCTAAATGGTCTCCCAGTTAAATGAGCATACTCAATCAAAGCAACATCTTCAGCACCACTGCAAATAAACAAAACAAATCAGCATCTTCTTCTTCTTCTTCATATTAAACAAAACTTATCATATTTTATATGATTGATTGATCTAATATACCTAAATGCAATGGCGATATCGTTTCCGTATTTCTCAAGAGCTTTATCCATAATCTCAAGAGGTGAAGCATCCTCAAGATTCTTAGCAAGTTGTTCAAAATCTTCAATCTCTACTTCTTCTACAACTTCCTCTGCAATTTCTGCTGCTACCATTGTTGCTGCAAGAGGAATCATTGAGTCTGACACTGCGTTTAAGGGTTTCACAGATGATGATCGTTTTCCAGATACATTCAGAGACACCGGAGTAACATTAACACGATCCAACAACCTCAACGAACCAATCTGCGGCACTGTAATCAATACAAAAAACGTATTAGATTCGATTTTTATAACCCAAAATAATCGAATTTTGTATGTAACACGTAAAACCCAGATTGACACATCAAACAATTTCTTAAATTTCGGTTGAAAGTTTGAAAATCATTGAGAAATATAGCTTTGTTTTGTTTGATTTGATAATAAGAATAGAAACTTTCATATACCTTTTGGCTCCAATGAAATGGCTGAACAAGAGAAACTAGAGTTTGTGATCCGAGAAGAAGAAGAAGAAACTGCCATGGCCATTTTTTCACAGGAAGATTACGATTTGCTATCTGAGATTTTGTTTTTATGATTGCTTTGTGTTGAAGCGTTTAGCTTTAAATAACAAAAGCGAAGAACCAGGTGGATCCAGATTCATTGAACCTAGACATAATATTTGTTGTTGGCAAGCGCGAATATTCTGGTCAAATTTAATTACGTGGCAGTTTTTAATTGGATATAATTTATTTCGATATTATCGTTTATTTGCTTGGCCAGAAAAATCAGTAGTCAATTTTGGCAAAACCAATTCAAAATTATAATTAGTTGTTTCCTTTCTAATAAATAAAATAGATAATTTCTAGTAACAACTATTTTTTAAAATCAAAGAACAGAGACTATAAAGTCTATAACAGTCACATGTAATTTGTTATAGATATACTTATCAAAAAAGAAAAAAATTATTGTTATAGATATTTCATGTTGTATCACCACTAAAACTTCTATGTTTCAGTTAAATGTTCTTTGTTTTTTGGGTATAATTGTTATATTTTTTATGCAAGTATTTTTTTTTTTAAATTATAGTCTTTTATATAATTTTCCTGGTCCCATCTTTTTAAAATATTAAAGTATACTTAGCAAAAATACCTAATTATATAAAGGTAGAGTTAAACATAGGCTTATAAGTTGTAAAATTAGGTGCTTCACCTACCTAAATGTTATAATGCATGTGACAGATGAGACTAACACATGTTTCTTTGTTTGTTTTGTCTTTTGTAATATGTGAAACTAATATTTCTAGAAGCTTTAAGAGAGGTTTATGGATTGGTTTAACAGCGATATTATATTTATATATGCTTAGATAGTGGAAGATTAAACTAAAACGTAATATAATACAAAATCATAAACCTTTAGACCAAGCATGTAAGGTTAAGCTTTGGGTTGTGACCTTTGCAAAGGTTATGTGCCTTTACATAGTGAGTTTAAAATGTTTAATGTATATTACATCAGCAAATTTATAAGGTTTTAAAATTAAATATACTTAAACTAGTGAGTAGACCTATTTATCTATTTTATGGGCTGGTGGTTTTTAAATCTGGTTTTTTATTTTTTTGTTGACAAGTTTTTAAATCTGGTTTTTACTGTAATTCATTGTTTTAGCCCAAAAAAAATAAATTCTTGGGTCAAATTTTATGATTTGATGGACTATTATATAAACCCATTATCAATCAAGCCCATACTTGTAAAAACAAAACTCATAATAACAAAGTGTAATTGTATGCGGGTCAGTGAAACACATATATTAACTAGACAAAACAATATTAAATTCTGTTCATGTGCTTGAAAACATAAATGCTGCAAAATAAAGTAATATTATATAGAGAATTTTAATTCAAATTATTAGAGTTTTTTGTTGATTAAAAAAGCCACAATTATAAAATAACTATTTATGTATATGTATTGTTGATATTATGATTATTTTAGTGTATTCATGAATTATGAGTATATTTTTGGAAAGTATAAAAGAAAATATAAAACTTATACTGACATATGTCAAAAAATAATAATATAGGTTCACATAATATACATATATTAAAAAAATTTCTTACTGAATAAACTTTAATTGTTTTATTCAAAAGATCGTTACTATATTATTTAATATGATAAAGTATAGTTATATGATCAAGTATTACTAGCAATAAAACTTCTAAAATCTTTAAAATATCATATAGAACTAAAATACAATGTGAAAAGATAGAATATCCAAAAAATATATAGAAATAGTTAATTTTCTTAATTATATAATGATTTTTCTACTTTTTGAAATTATACATTAATTGCATTATATTTTTTTTATATAGTATTTTTTGTATTTAGATAACGACAATTAAATTTTATTCTTTAAATATAGTAAACATGTTTTCCATATGTCTTCTTTTAAGGGAAATATACTTGGATTTTTTTTCCTCTGTGAAAGTTTCCTATATTCCTATATAATTTATCATATTAAATAATATAGTACTAAATATTGCAAAATTTTCCTTTTAGGAAATTATTATTTTATATAGATAATCAAATATCAACTGGACCTGTAATGTTTACTCAAATATTATGTTGACCTATATTAATAGCCTTTGACATATGTCACTATACATATTAATTATTTTTGTAGTCTTAGATATTCTAAGTATAGTTTAGAGTATATAGTAATATCAAGTTTTAAGAAGAATAACCATCTTTGGCCAATTTCATATTTTATCCTAAAAGTATAATAAGACAAAATAGATTTCCACATATAACATAATTTTAACTTTTAAAGGAAACATATCTCAAAATTTGTTTCTCCATAAAGATTTCTATGACTTTTTTTTGTTACAACTTTTTCTCGAAATTCTTTTATAAATACTCTCTTCATTTTCTAAAAATTAATCAGATTACAATATTTCTCTAAAAAGATGAGTAACTTGAATGTGAGATACTACACCAAGTCAACCTTGCCGCGAAGACGACGGACGGCCGATCTTCATGGTATTTTTGTTCAAGCCGTTGAGTACCTCGGCGGTGAAAAAAGTAAGGGATTTCTCTAAACTAATTCAATAAAATTAAACATTTTACAACAAAACTAGCCAATCTATTATTCTTAGTTAAGATGTTTTTTTTTTCCTATTTTATGATTATATATTAATAAAATAAATTTTTTTATAAGTTTTTCAAATTCAACATAAGCAAAAAAGTGATATTCTTGTTTTTCCTTTAAATTTTCAGGGGCAACTCCAAGAAATATTTTGGATGTAATGAATGAACGAACTCCTATATGGATTTGGAGGTTAGTAGATGGAAGAGGTGTCACAATGGCACAAATCAAGAGTCATCTTCAGGTGTTTTCTTATATATACACTCATTATCAACTATATATATATAAAATATGTGCGTAGTCAATATATGCTCGGGTGTATTTAATCAAATGATTTTTTTATTGTCAACAGATTTATAGGAAGACAATTCGAGGAGATTCTGTAAAAAGTAAATAAATATCCTCAAACATTTTCATTTTAAAACGTTATAATATATTTTTATTGTAATTTTATATCGAATAATAATTTATGTAATATGTGTAATTCTGTAGCAGAAAGGAACATGATGCATCAAATGAATATAAGACAATCTCAACAATACCATCAGATCTATGAAAGCCTTGGAGAAAATGTCAACTTGATCCAAAATCAACAAATGTTTTTTATATTTATTTGATAATAAAATTATTATTAGAGTTAAATTTATTTAATCATTCATGTTATTATCTTTTATGTAGGGCACAATTTTTGGAATCAAGGAACAAAAGTATGGAAGTATCTTGCAACTCTCTTTTTCAATCTTCAAGAGTAAATTTCCTTTTTCTTATACATTTTTACATTATAATTAAGCAATTTATATTCACATTACATGAAAATGATATTGTTTGACTATAAGAATATATATTATTGTTTATTTGTAGGTAGGACGAAATGGATTTAGAGACGGTGATGTCATTGCTGCGAGTGATGGTGCAAATGTTCACTTGAAGTCAAGAGATGTTTCGAAGGGTGATGAAGAACCGTTGCTTGACCTCACTCTTGGTCTCAAGTACTAAGAAGACTTTGGTTCTAATATTTTAAAAGCTTGCTCTATATTTTATATAGTTGTTATCCCATATAAAATAATTTAATAATAAAAATAAAAGTTGAAAAAATATTGTTATGTGATTTACAATTCTATTGTTTGGGTTAATGGTCATTTTATAAAATATATCTATTTAATTATTAAAAATAAATTTGGTTTAGATATTCTCCATGATGCTTCATTGGTGAAACTCACAATAGGATTGTTAAGAGGTGTTGTTGTCGTTAATGTTTGTTTCCTCTATGGCTTGGATAGAGTCATGGTTGGAGAATATTGTCTTACTACCAAATTGAGTCGTTTAAGATTTGGTTTGGTATGTGTTTTTTTTTCTTCTATTCAGATATTATTTTTTCTTCTTCTTTGAGATTCAAACATATAACTTCAAATTCTTGATTTTCATTTGTCAATTTTAGATGATTTGAATGATATACAGCAGTTTTGATATTTTTAGAGAGGATCGTCGGAATCCTCTCTAAAAAACGATTCACAACAAACTTTCTGACGATTCAAAATCGGAATTTTGTAGTCATGTCTCCAGATCTAAAATTTTCTTATGTTTAGTGGCTTATGATGGTCGGTCAAGTCGGTATTTTCATTGACTTGTCTTCGTTGCTGGATGATTTCAATTTACTCCAAAATATCTTCACATGCGTGTAAATCCTTTTCAATTTTTATTGTCTTCTTGGGTAATATTTTCAGATTTTGCTGAAGGATCACCTTCAATGAAGTGAATGTGACGATATGGAGCTCTTAGCCTGAAGAAGTAATTCACTGGTGAACTGAAAAAAGATCGAGGATAATGTTGAAGAATCAGGCGTTTTCTCCAGTGATAAAGAGAAGACAGTTATAATTGAAATTTTTTGTAATAAAATAATTATTGGCTGACGGTGATAATTTTGGTGCCGGTGAGATTGGTCATGAGATCGGCGATAGTTCATTAGGTAGAAGATTCTCGACTCAGTTTGAAGGAGCATAATTTGCCACGTGTCCTTTCTGCCGGTCTAGAAATTTTACAAGTGTGAAATTTGATTTGGGCTTTACTCATGTTGGGTTTGTATATGTTTGTTTGTATTTGGATTAAGTGAATTAAATAAAATATAATGGTTGAAAAAAGAATAAGTATTGAAAAATAAAATAAAATAATATCTTTAACAGTTAACATTATGTACTATAATAACATGTAACTGATTGATCAATATGTTACTATATATATAATAAATTCGGTAAACTCTCAAAACATAAAATTTATATTAAATCAAAAAATAATTGATATAAAAAATTTGTTTTATGATAATTAATTTGCTCATAAAACTTATAAACGTTTATACAAAGATGAGAAGTGAACATTTTTTTGACATAAATTTAAACTTAACGAGCTTTATCTTTATATGTCCATCTTCATCTTAACACACTTCCGCAAGCTCAAATGCGGTAAAAAAAATATAAGACTTGTTATGTCATCAAAATCACGGCTACATACTTGGTCATCAGATCACTAAAACTAATTGTCATCATCGTGTATTTCCATCGTTTATCGTCACCATGCAAACTGAACATGTAAAAAAAAAAATAAACTCATTATCAATCAAACCCATACTTGTAAAATCAAAACTTATAACAAAGTGTAATTGTCTATTGGTAAGTGAAATACATAAATAATATTAAATTCAGTTCATGTACATGGAAACATAAAAATTGCAAAATAAAATAATAATATATAGAGAATTTTAATTCAAATTATTAGATTTTTTATTGATTAAAAAGGCCACAATTATAAAATAACTATTTATGTATACATATTGTTGATGTTATGATTATTTTAGTGTATTCACGAATTATGAGTATTTTTTTGAAAGTATAAAAGAAAATATAAAACTTATATTGAAATATGTCAAAAAATAATAATATAGGTTCACATAAGATACATATAGTAAAAGAATTTCTTACTGGATAAATTTTAAATTTTTTATTCAAAAGATCGTTACTATATTATTTAATATGATAAAATATTACTAGCAATAAAACTTCTAAAATCTTGAAAATATCATATAGAACTAAAATATAATGTGAAAAGATAGAATATCCAAGAAATATATAGAAATAGTTGATTTTCTTAATTATATAATGATTTTTCTACTTTTTGATATTATACCTTATTTGCATTGTATTTTGTTTTATATAGTATTTTTTTTTATATTTAGATAACTACTTTTAAATTTTATCCTTTAAATATATTAAACATGTTTTCCATATGTCTACTTTTAAGGGAAATATACTTTGATTATTTTTTCCTCTGTGAAAGTTTCCTATATTCCTATATAATTTATCATATTAAATAATATAGTACTAAATATTGCAAAATTTTATTTTTAGGAAATTATTATTTTATATAGATAATCAAATATCAAGTGGACCTGTAATGTTTAGCCAAATATTATGTTGAGCTATATTAATAGCCTTTGACATATGTCACTATATATACTAATTATTTCTGTAGTCTTAGATATTCTACATATATTTATAGTATATAGTAATATCAAGTTTTAAGAAGAATAACCATTTTTGGCCAATTTCATATTTTATCCTAAAAGTATAATAAAACAAAATTGATTTCCACATATATCATAATTTTAAATTTTTAAAGGAAACATATCTCAAAATTTATTTCTCCATAAAGATTTCTATGACTTTTTTGTTTGTTACAAATGTTTCTCTAAATTCTTTTATAAATACTCTTTTCATTTTCTAAAAAATAATCAAATTACAAGATTTCTCTAAAATATGAGTAACTTAAATGTGAGACACTACACCAAGTCAACCTCGCCGCGAAGACGATGGACGGCCGATCTTCATGGTATTTTTGTTCAAGCCGTCGAATCCCTCGGTGGCGAAAGCAGTAAGTGATTATAAGTTTTATATTGCAAAAAAAAAAAAAAACGATTTCTCTAAACTAATTTAATAAAATTAAACATTTTACCACAAAACTAACCAATCTATTATTCTTAGTTAAGATGTTTTTTCAGATTTTATGATTATATATTTATACAATAATTTTTTTTTATAAGTTTTTCAAATTCAACATAAGCAAAAAAGTGATACTTTTGTTTTTCCTTTAAATTTTCAGGGGCAACTCCAAGAAAGATTTTTGATGTAATTACTGAACGAAGTCCTACATGGATTTGGAGGTTAGTAGATGGAAGAGGTGTCACAATGGCACAAATCAAGAGTCATCTTCAGGTGTTTTCTTATATATACACTCATTATCAACTATATAAAATATGTGCATAGTCAATATATATGCTCGGGTGTATTTAATCAAATGATTTTTTTATTGTCAACAGAATTATAGGAAGACGATTCGAGGAGATTCTGTAAAAAGTAAATAACTATCCTCAAACATTTTCATTTTAAAACGTTTTGATATATTTTTATTGTAATTTTATATCGAATAATAATTTATGTAATATGTGTAATCATGTAGCAGAAAGGAACATGATGCGTCAAATGAATATGAGACAATGTCAACAATACCATCAGATCTATAAAAGCCTTGGAGAAAATGTCAACTTGATCCAAAATCAACAAAGGTTTTTTATATTCATTTGATAATGAAATTATTATTAGAGTTAAATTGATTTAATCATTCATGTTATTATCTTTTATGTAGGGCACAATTTTTGGAATCAAGTAACAAAAATATGGAAGTATCTTGCAACTCT
>KE156412.1:6550-19615 GCA_000411055.1 Leavenworthia alabamica
AAATTATATATATATATAATAATATAATAATTTTTTTTGTTATATTAGTATTTAAATAACTATTTAATACTAATGTTTTGAATTATTCTATGTGAACGAGTATTTGTGGAGTATTTGTGGAGAACGAAGAAGTTGTTTGAGTTGTCTAAACTATCCAAAAGGAAAGGAAGAATGAATCGTGAAGTACTGAAGCTGTTTTTAAAAAAAATCAATGTGTATTTGTATTGTGTAATAGTTAGTTTCATTTAAATGTTGGTTTTAAATAACAATTCTTCTCTTTTAAAAATATATTTTGGTTGGCGACAAAATTTATAATTAATTATGCACTTTAATATTTGTAAGCGATCACAATTCACAAACCACAAAAACGACATCGTATTGATAAATGCCATTTCGTTAGCACCTTCATTAAAATAAAAAACCCATCCTCTTACTAATTATGCCGGCAACTTCCATCTGAAGAAGGATTCTCTGAGTAAGATTAGAGACCGAAGAAAAATATGAAGAAGACGAAAGGAAGTAGCTTTCGATTCTACACCACTCTCTTAATCTCTTTCCTCTCATTCTCCTTATCTCAAGCCTTTTATCTTCCCGGAGTTGCTCCTCGCGATTTCCAAAAGGTAAACTCTTTTATTCCCGATCTCTTGTTTTCAGTGAGAACATCGATCTATGGTTTATTTTTCTGTTTGATACTCTCTTGTGAAGATTGTACTCTCATCGTTGAGTATTTGAAGTATAGTTATGTAAACAATTTGGGTTTATGTATTTCTGATTGAAGATCCTTGATCTGTGATGATTTGAATCTCTTTGTCTTTATGCTAGCTGAACACATCTATGAGCTTTATAGATCCTTGAACTGTTTTGATTTCTGGGATCAAGTCATAGATATTGTTAATTATTATTAATCATTCTTATTAGAGCATTTCAAGAGGTTCATTGACTTAAGTTTTTATGTGATCAATTCCATTTCAAACTTCATTCATATCTAAATCCAATAGATCTGGCGTTTGAAATTTGTTTTCTTGTTTTTTTGTTTTCTTTTGTCTTGTGGTATGGAACAGGGTGATCCTCTTTATGTTAAAGTGAATAAATTGTCTTCCACCAAGACACAGCTTCCGTATGATTACTACTACCTTAATTACTGTAAGCCCCCAAAGATCTTGAACAATGCTGAAAATTTAGGAGAGGTTCTTAGAGGAGACCGCATTGAGAATTCGGTTTATACTGTAAGCATTACCCAATTTCTTCATACCTTACCTCTTCACCATGAGATGTTGACTTTTTTTTTTAAAACAACAAAATTTTGTAGTTTCAAATGCTCGAGGATCAGCCCTGCAAAGTTGGTTGCCGTGTTAAACTTGACGCTGATTCGACAAAAAATTTCAAGGAAAAGATTGATGATGAATACCGAGCGAATATGTAAGTAGTAAATATAAAATTCTTGTTCTTTGTATCTCTTAGATTTGTTTTGATTATCTGAATTGATGTACAGGATTCTTGATAATCTTCCAGTAGCTGTACTTAGACAAAGGAGAGATGGAAGTCAGTTAACTACTTATGAACACGGTTTCCGTGTTGGCTTCAAAGGGAGTTATGAAGGAGTATGTCTCTTAAAATCTAGTGCTTCAGTCTTGTATTCCTTTTTAGTATCTTTTTTTGTATACCTATCAATTAGTTGTTTGGCTTTTGTAGAGCAAAGAGGAGAAGTACTTTATACATAATCACTTGAGTTTCCGAGTTATGTACCACAGAGATCAAGAGTCTGATTCTGCTAGAATTGTTGGATTTGAGGTTACTCCTAACAGGTAAATTGCCTGTTGAAATTTTAATGAATTTGCATTGTTTTGTATAAGCTGACAGGTCTTTATCTTTTGGATAGTATCTTGCATGAATACAAAGAGTGGGATGAGAAGAATCCTCAGTTGAAAACATGTAATAAAGACACAAAGAAGCTAATCCAAAGCAACACTGTTCCTCAAGAAGTTGAGCAAGGAAAAGAAATAGTGTTTACATATGATGTCTCCTTTACGGTACAAATGATTTTACCCTCTTGACTTCTTTTGCTTTATTTTTTTTAGCTTGCTAAACATTTTTCGGAATTCGAATATCCAGGAGAGTGAAATCAAATGGGCTTCTCGATGGGACACATACCTTCTCATGAACGATGATCAGATCCATTGGTTTTCTATCATAAATTCACTGATGATCGTCCTTTTTCTCTCTGGAATGGTAGCCATGATCATGATGAGAACTCTATATAAGGATATCTCAAACTACAATCAGCTAGAGACCCAAGATGAGGCTCAGGAAGAGACTGGATGGAAGCTTGTACATGGAGATGTCTTCAGGCCACCAGTGAACTCTGGTTTATTGTGTGTTTATGTTGGTACTGGTGTTCAGATCTTTGGAATGTCGCTTGTTACAATGATGTTTGCTTTGCTTGGTTTCTTATCTCCATCCAACAGAGGAGGGCTTATGACTGCCATGGTTCTCTTGTGGGTTTTCATGGGCATATTTGCTGGTTACTCTTCATCTCGCCTTCACAAAATGTTCAAAGGAAACAAGTGGAAGCGAATGACCTTGAAGACTGCATTCATGTTTCCTGGTATCCTTTCTGCAATCTTCTTTGTTCTGAATGCCCTTATATGGGGAGAGCAGTCATCTGGAGCCATACCATTTGGTACAATGTTTGCTCTCTTCTGCCTCTGGTTTGGCATCTCAGTCCCACTAGTCTTCGTCGGTAGCTATCTCGGTTACAAGAAGCCAGCAATTGAAGATCCAGTCAAAACAAACAAGATCCCAAGGCAAGTACCAGAGCAGCNAGGCAAGTACCAGAGCAGCCATGGTACATGACACCAGTGTTCTCCATACTAATTGGAGGTATCCTTCCATTTGGAGCAGTCTTCATCGAGCTTTTCTTCATCCTGACATCGATATGGCTAAACCAGTTCTACTACATCTTCGGGTTCCTCTTCATAGTGTTCTTGATCTTGATTGTCACCTGCGCAGAGATCACAGTTGTTCTCTGTTACTTCCAGCTTTGTAGTGAGGACTACAACTGGTGGTGGAGAGCTTACTTAACAGCAGGGTCATCAGCTTTTTATCTTTTCCTCTACTCAATCTTCTATTTCTTCACGAAGCTGGAGATCACAAAAGTAGTCTCGGGAATGCTCTACTTTGGGTACATGATCATCATCTCTTATGCGTTCTTTGCCCTCACTGGCACAATTGGTTTCTATGCTTGTTTCTGGTTCGTGAGAAAGATCTACTCTTCAGTGAAGATTGACTAGAACCCAACTGCTAAAAGATACCAACTTTTGAGTTCTTGTATGTTTGGGTGATTGTAAGGTTCGTAGCTACCTGTAACTAAGTCAAATAACTCAATCAACTTTAATTTGTACTTCAATTTTACATACATGCCTTTTTGCTTTGTTCACCAGTAATCTCCACAGGAACATACTCCTCCGACCATTTGATGGAAACGGTTCTTATCTCTCAATGACACTTCTCTTTCAAAAACTTTTGAGAAGATCTTGGCAAAGTTATGACAATCAACGCATATACGTAGATTCTTGAAAACTCGAATTGGAGTCTCTTCACCAGTAGCAATCAACCCATAAGTCAAAACTAGTTTCTCACTATGGCCAAGTAGCATCTTCTCTTTCTGCTCATCATCCACATCATATAACACACAGCTAAGATCAGGAACATAACCAGCTTGCTTCATTTTAATCAATATCTCTTTCAGTTTAGCAAACACATCTTCTCTTCTTGGATGTGTACGATCATTTGCATGAAAGTAATGCAAGGTTTGGTCGTGTTGAATCCAGCTTCTTCCTGGTTCTTTTGTAACAGTTTTATGCTTCATCAATGTCCTTAAATTGTTTACATCTTCCCATCTTCCTGCAGAAGCATACAAATTAGAGAGAATAACATAGTTTCCTGCATTCTCTGGTTCAATCTCAATGAGTCTACGACCTACAGATTCGCCAATGTCTATGAATAAATGAACCCTACAAGCTCCTAAAAGAGAACCCAAGACACCAGCAGTTGGACTTGACGGCATTTTTTTGATGAATTCAAATGCCTCATCAATCCTACCAGCACGGCCAAGCATATCAACGATGCAACCATAATGTTCAGTATCAGGCTTAATCCCATAATCTCCAGCTATCATGCTATCAAATATACTTAGCCCTGTTTCTTCCATTCTCCCATGGCTACAACCAGACAAAACAGCCAAAAGAGTAACTGCATCAGGCTTCACTCTCGTTTCATCTTTCATCAATTTGAAGAGCTCAAGAACTTCATCTCCCAGCCCATGTTTACTATATCCCACAAGCATTGCATTCCACGAAATCGATGTCCTCTCAGGCATGCTATCGAAAACCCTTCGAGCATAAGAGAGATTACCACATTTTGAGTACATATCAATTAGGGAGTTCTGAAGAACAGCATAGAAGGGTAGCTCACGTCTCAAAACATGGCAATGAACTTGTTTGCCATGATCTAACAAAGCAAGTCCAGATAATGCTGTTAAAACACTCGCATATGTAACATAATTAGGACTCATTCCTTCACTCATCAGTCTCTGAAACATCTCCAACGCCTCTTCATCAAGACCTAATTGAGCATATCCAGCAATAATAGCAGTACATGAGACAACATCTCTCTCAGGCAAGCATTCAAAAATCTCACGAGCTTCTTCAGTTTGACCAGCTTTGGCATACATATCAAGGAGAGAGCTCCCAACAAAAATGTGAGAATTGTAATTCCACTTAATTATAAGTCCATGGATTTGCTTACCAAGTGCTAATCCAGAAGGACGTATACAAGATGTAAGAACAGTGGCGAAAGTGAACTCATTAGGTTTCTCATCTGATCTCATCAACTCTGCAAAAACAGATAGAGCCTCAGGAGAATGCCCAGTTTGAGAATAACGCGAGATCATGGCAGTCCAGGAAACAACATTCTTCTCAGGCATTTCATCGAGCACTTTCCGGGCATCCTCCAAACAATTACACTTGCCGTAGAAAATGAGAAGACGAGTTCGGAGGTAAGTAGCTGGAAAATAAAGGGTTTTGATCATGTGGGCGTGAACTCTCTGGCCTTCTCTAAGAGCCCTTTTGTCTACACACGTATTTAACAACGCATTGTAATCATGGAACCCCATCTCAGGGCCTAAAATCGCCATGTCTAGTAAAGCTTCATGAAGACGATCGTTGGAGCATAATTCAGAGATTGGAAGGATAGTATGGAGAGCAGCGTTGGAAGAGGACGACAAAGATCGATGACATAGTCTCATCAAATTATACATTTGAAGAAATGGCTAATTCAATTAGAATGGGCAATGACTATTTGTAAAATATATATATATATATGAAGTTGTTGACAGCTATAACGAACTAAAATAGTTTTCTAATTACGTAATTAAGATTTAGTACAAGGTTGTGTAATAATTATTACAAATAAAATTTTATATATTAAATGTGATGCATGCATAATTGCATATGATCAGACTGAAAACAATGAATGTATGATCTAGCATTGCTTAAATGTTTCATTTCAGAAAAGTGAAAATATTACATAAACTTTAGCAATAAGATAATTGCAGAGAATGTCTCAACTACAACAACAGCAACACAAGATACACGTTCAATGCAAAACGCAGAGAATAATAGTTTTGCATCTACAAAAGAATCTACACATGGACTCGTATTCTCCAGTCTCAGTGTGCTTTTTTCTTCATCTTGTTTCTTGGGTTACAATTACAAAACCTTCCCAAGCTTATTTACATATAAATCACAACTCTGAACAGCGTGTTGTGTCCCTTTGTACAACTTCCAACGTGGTAAACTATTGGAGTTAGAAACTACCAACTTCCTCGATTGTTTTTATAGAACATATACTAATAACACCATCAAACCTGTAAAGAATGTGAACTAACCACCTTTACAGTCTTGATTGCTGCTGCATCTGCTTTAATCTAAGCACAAACGGCTTCCACCGCGAGTTTCTTCATCACATTTGGACATGGATCTCCACCAAACATCTCTGGTGCTACGGTTACAGAACACCAATTCTGCCCAACACAAAGCTACAACAGAAAGAAACAACTCTTAGAACACACCAAGGCTCAAAACAAAAGAGAGAAAGATCTATGAACTTACTCTGTTGAAAGCATCATAGGAGTGATGAGCGTGACAGCTTCCTTCACGGTAGTTACCACAAGTTCCTTCAGGTGTCCCAAAGCTAGCAAACTTCACAGTGGTCATCTTCTGTTCAGGCCCACATTGTAAATGTACTTTAGGATGCAGTGGTTTCTTAACTTTTCCAGAAGCATGCAATTGGTAATTCACTAAAGTTGATTGCCATTCATAGATATCCGCGCAAACTGTGTCTACTTCCCTTCTGACCAATGAGATTCCGTTAGGGTCTCCTCCCCATTCCTCAAAGACAACCAATAGATTGCCACTTGGCTTCAGCCACGACCGTGGGACATGGTACCTACAAACAAGCATAACATCAAGTTAGATGCCCCAAAAAACATAGTTAATGGCATCTTTAACAGTCCTTTTACCATCTTTGAGAAGCTTCCCCACAGTTTTTTAAGCACTTGTTCTCGTCAAATGTTCCGGTATAAGAGCACTCACTGCAAGAACCAACTGCTTTATAAGCAGGCCAATGACGTCCCAAACTCTGACCATTTATCCATATTTGACCTTTTCCCATGCTTCCCATGTCTACAGCCAACGGTGAATCTCCAGCTGGAGCAGAAAAAGTCGTCTGAAACAAACCATGGATAAAATCTTAATACTGAGATAAACTGCATTTTGGTATTTGAATATGGAGAAACTTACCTTGTACCAAGTGAGAGGTTGCTTCTGTGCAGCAAATGCACCTTCTGCCCACTCAACCGATGAGCTCCCGCTAAGTGAATGAAGACTCAGAGTCTCTCCTTTAAGACCAACCTGAAAAAAAAATTTAAGTACAAAATCAGGTAATCAATAGCATGACACAATTATAGTATTGATGAAAAAGAGGTGTGAATCTGTACCTTATAAGTCCATTTCTGCCATGATAGATCTCTCCGACCTTCATTGAGACCGTTCAATGAAACTGGACCCAAAACTCCAGCATTCCATGTCTCAAAATGTGGACCCACATTCTGCATTCCGCAAACACATAGATTAAGAACATCTCTTAATCGATCTTAGTGTTTGGCAAAAAGATCGACTAGGAAAGAGTATTGATGCAAGGGATATTGAAGACTAACCGGGAGACCAACGGCGATACTTAGTATCGCAATTTTGTTGAAACCAGCTCTTAGATACACACCTCTTTGGAATGTTAGCTTAGGAGAGTCTAAACTACCATACGCAGATCCTGGATAGAGACAATAAAATAATGTCAATAAATGTTATGAAGAAAATGTTAGCAGCAGACATATAACAATTACCAGATAAATGGCCATTGATGAACACATGCATAGCATGGCCAGCTGATAGAACAGTAAGAGTTGGCAAATCTCCATTCCTCAGAAATCCTTCATTGTCATCAATTTTAACACTGGAAAACAAAAGACCGAGAGGATTAGTGAAGAATTCACAATTCTTCCATATGCCTGCAGTGTTGATAGAGACAGAGGTTCTGTAGATACTTACTCAGTCATGTACCACAAGTAATCCGAAGTGTCTCGTGTAGTGTTGATCTGCTCCACTAACCCAACAGTGGTGAAAGACTCATCAACGTAAATTGATGGGTCTTCATTGTATGCCTGCCAAGATAAACCACCATGAACAGGAACCTGGACCATTTTCATCCTTGAAGTTTGAGCACCAACCTACACCCAAAACCAGCAGAAATTTATCATAAAAGATTAAAGTTCCATCCTTTGCTTATATCATTACATATATTTGAAGCATAATTTGATTATTAGTACCCTTGCTGTGTTGTAAACTGTGTTTTTGCAGTCTGGGAGAATACTAATAGACCACGGAGGTAGGTTGTAGTGATTGTTCCCAAAAGAAACTTTAGCGTAAGATCTTGGATCGTAATTTGCTAAGAACGCAGAACAAGCTCCAGATTTCGTTTTGTACACATGAGCCTGAACATTTACAAAAGTTTATCAAGTTGACCACAACAAAAAACCTTAGTCCAAAATATGAAAGAGACTTTGAGTTGAGACCTCTTGATAGTTTCCGAGGGGCATTCTTGTGGGATTTCCTGATACTAATGCTGGCTCACACAACTTGATCGCTCTATGCAAATCTTTTAAGTGTCCCCACTTTGGCTGCCTTTCAAGTCCTGTTTGGAAACAACAAACCATATTTAATAAAGAAGACAACAATCTTTGGCCTTTGGAAAATAGAACAAATGAGATATAGGATTCTTACCATATTCGTCGAGAGGAGCATCATAATCATAGCTGGTTGCGATAAATGGACCACCAGCAGTCCGACCAAAATTTGTCCCACCATGATACTGAGCACAACAACACCGTGTATGAGAATTGGACAAGCTCAAACTAGGAACTTAAATTTACTTTGTGAACATGGTTTAAAAGAAAGACAGCACAACTTTAGCTTTACCATATAGTAATTGATGAAAGATCCACCCTTTTGGATAAACCTTGCAACGGAAAAGGCCATATCTTCAGCTGGCCGGTAAGGAACTGGGCCTCCAAACTTTGTAAACCTGTAGAAACATAGTGAAAACGTACTGAGATCACCGAGAAACAATAACATAAGCAGATGTGCACTTAAAGTAGACTGAGATCACTGAGAAACAACAACAGAAGCATAAATTCACTTAAAGTTTCTGCTTACCATCCAGTCCAGGCTTCAGTCCACATTTTGGGCTTGTAAGCCTTGTTTGGGGAGAAGTAATCGCAGTAGAATCCATTGCAAGCATTGATCTAGCAGAGAGCAAACCATAGATTCAACAACAAATATGAAAGAAAAAGAAAAAAAAAGAAACTGAATATATCAATGAACCACATGGTTTATCATTGACTTCAGCACAACACAAGACACCTAAGAATTTATTATATGATTGAATATTATTATTAGAGACAAAAGGAAGTAAAATAAACAAACAAAAAAGAAGATAATGAAAAGAAGTAACACCAACACCATGTGCAACTTAAATGAATACTAATGTTTAATGAAATGATTTAAACAGAGAGAATATAGAGAGACAAAAGAATACAGCTAATGAAGAAAAGATGTCCCAAAGACAAGACAAAAGAACTCACAATGGGGTCAGGAGCATCGTCTTGTTTGCACATGACCCAAGGGACACCAGTGCCTAGCCCTACCGCCATCTTAGCTGCCCAGTTGGAGTAAGATCGTGCTGGTGCACCAAGCTCATACTCCATTGGTCCATATTCATTTTCAATCTGTCATATAACATTTGAATTGACTCAGAAAAAAAGAAGTATACTTTAAGCCCTTCACATTAAGATTTTTTTTTTCTTTACCTGAGAGAGGATAATAGGACCGCCTTGAGATTCAAAGAGCCTCTCAGCTTTCATCATGTTAACAATCTTTGTTGTGAATCTTTGCATTTGAGCCTTCATATGTAGTGAAGTTATTATATCAGGACTCAAACAAAGGGTCAATGAACAAGTGTGAATTTTGATGGCTTCAAAATGAAGATAGATTAGTTAATTAATTATAAAACAAGTCTAACCTTGAAAGGACCGTTATCAGTTCTGAAGCTAATCCCTGGTATGTATTTAAGCCAAACAGGAAATCCTCTAAGAAATTAAGCAAAAAAAAAAACAATTATATAAGTATTTATGGGAACTTTTTATACTTTTAAACTTTCTATTTTTAGGTCAAGAAAAATTGAACACACGAAATTAGGTATAATTACCCAAAGTTCCATTCAGCACAGACATAAGGACCAATCCTTAGATGAAGATAGAGTCCAGATTGTTTGACCAACTTTACAAACTTAACCAAATCATAGTTCCCCTCGAAATAATACTACAGATGAATCCAAACAAAAACACACATTAAGTGGAATCCAATGAGTCAATACTTTTGTTCACACACACTAAAAATCCAATTTTTGATTTAAAAGAGTTAGATTTATCTTACGTTTCCAGGAGATGGCTCGTGTCCATTCCAGAAAACATAAGTCTGAATCACATCTAAGCCTCCTTCTTTTGCTTTCCGAATTAGATCTGGCCACATCTACACAAAAAAAAACTCAAACATCTAGATAAGAACTAAATTTAGAAATTACTCAAATTGAAGACAATGAGGATTATGAAAAGATTCAAACTTTAGAATAACTCTGTAACTACATTGCAACTAGAAAATCAGAGATAATGAAAGGTAAATAAACAAACAGACCTCAGGAGTACTTCTGGGGTAATGAATAGATCCAGAGATAAGGATTCTTCTATTGCCATTAATAGTAATGGCTCTGCTATCATAAGAGACAGACCCAGAAACAGAGCAGAATAAAAACCCTAGAACAAACAGAGCATAAACTGCCGCCATAGCAACATTATTCATAGCATTAGGTTTCAAACCCATAATGGAGACTGTTCAAGCAAAAGTAAATATCTTCAATGTGTTTATTAATTTTATTTTTCTACTTTATTCAATTCTTCCTTACTGATTGAGCTAGGTGAGAACAAGAAATAAATAAAAATGTTAGAAGACAAAACTTGAAGCTTTTAGGGAAAGTGAGAAAAGATCTGAGAGATGAAGAAATTATATTCTTGAGTGTGAAAAAGAAGAAAACTTGTTCGGATGCCATAATGGAGGTGCTTTGCTGCTGCTTTTAAGCACTCAACAAATGGATAGTATCTCATGGGACCCACCTTTAGTGACATTTTTGGGCACCATTTTGTTGGGCTTTTTCTCATTTGTTGATTTTAAATAATTCAATAACTTAGTTTTATACTTTTATTATAAGGTTAAATAAATATTATAAGTATTCTCGGATGTATTATATAATGTCAAAAGATCATAATATGATTTGAATGTCCATAGCCATATGTATAGTTTTATTTTTAGACGAATTATTGGTATATAAAAGTAAGATTCTGAAATAAAGAAAAAAATATTATAGTTTTCCCCACCTCGAACCTATACTAACAATAGTAGAAATAAATAAATGAAATATAATACAAAATTTATATTTTTTAGCTTTATATAATTAGTTAGTTCTAAAAATAAGATATTTTGTTTTTTGGGATAAATTCATTAAGAGATTAAATAAATAAAAACACCATAATTCTCAACTCTTATGTGTAGAAGAAATGACACAATACTTACAAAAGTGTCACGGGTTAAGTTTCACACCACAAATTCTAAGACATTTTACAAGACAAAGACGACAAAACAAAAAAATGTTATCAGTTTACTGCTCATCTTAAAATATTTTAACTTTTACCTTTTTAGTCGTTTAACGTTACAGTTGATAACCAAAACAAAACAAAAACTTACATACAAATAAAAAGCATTGTCCCAACTTGTCGCGTGACCTCTCATGATCCATTCTTTTGGAATTATGTTATTGAGTTACCAAATTGGAAAGATATTAAAGATCGTTAGTTAAATAGATAATTAAATAAGATATAGTATATTAGTATTTGTAATGAGATTATTGGGTTACCAAATTGGTAAAAATATGAAAAAGCATTCGTTATAAAGACAAATCTATTGTTAACTTCGAACAGCTTACTACATGTCCTTTTAAATTTATATTAAGCATTAAGACGATTTCTAATAAATACTGGTTTGTTTTATTATTTTCCATTTTCGAGTAGGCCATGTAAGCCTTTAACAATCGTAGGAATCGAGATTTTTTTTGTTCAACTGAAATCTTCATTAAAAACTAAGTTGTTATATGATAGAGTTGCTTAGACGGACATATCCGAATAGCATTCATTATAATTAGAGAGATTAGACATACATAAGACGAAGATAGAGACACAAACTTTACCAAGTTTGATAGTTCGTCAGGAGAGATATTAGAGTTGTCAATCACACAAACATATGTGAAAGAAACACTCTTAAATCTATAGGCCTCGACTGACTTTAAGGTGGTCATCATACGTGACTTTAGACCAGGTTTAGAGCCACTGTTAGGGCTTGAAATAACTTCAGACATATCATCAAGGAATGCAGTTCCTTTACGAAAATGAATCAGTTTGAGAAAGATCTCTCTCTTGAAGAGGATCATGNGAAAACTTAGGGAATCGTGTCTGGGAGCGTCTCTCTTCTCAAGAGTAATCCAATCGGTGGGAGTGTCTATAAGTGTAGGAATCGAGATTAGATGGCTGGTTTTGTCTACACACTTTCATTAATTTCGTTAATATGTTTATTAGTATTATTTGATAATTTCAAACTGGGTACTATAATATACTCATTAAGACATCACAAGCATACACAATAATTGCTTTAATCGAAGATATAAGGTGTCGAAAAAGGGAGATATCGTGTTTGTAAAGCATCACTAAAGTTAAAACGCAATCGATTACATTGAACTATTGCATAAAGATCATTCTTTGTCGTCATATTAGATATATAAAAACAAATATTCGAAACTCGAGTTGCTAATTAGTGGAGTAAAAATGTTAAATATATATGCACATACTAGCCCTAGGCAAAAAACCCGACCCGAACCAGAAAATCCGAATCCGATCCGAAATTTTCGGGTTTCGGCCGAACCCGTACCCGTAGAATTCTCCTATTGGAGTGTATAGCTATGTACCCGCGGGTTTCAGATCGGGTTCGGGTTTTACCCGATACCCGAACGGTTAACCGAATACCCGAACGCTAATTAATGGGGCATTACGATATTAGGTTTAAGTGTTTAAAATTTGGGCATTTAGGGTTTTTTTCTAACTTCTCTTTCATAGAGAACGACTCTAAATCTCCACTGGCGATTTCTTCGAAGAAAACTACTGAAGTTCTTTCATTCAATCAATCTGGAATCTCTTGCTATCAAACTCTCTGAAACTTTGGTGATATTGTCTCAATCAATTCCAGTTCAAACTCTCCCATTTTCTGCATCGCGAATTCAATCTGAGGTAAAAAA
>KE156412.1:21149-71686 GCA_000411055.1 Leavenworthia alabamica
GTCGACAACGACAGTTTCCGCGTTCCGAGTTTCAGCGTTCTCTACTTAATTAGTTTAATGACTTTATTCCATTCACACTCGCAATTTAACCATTCATGCCTTAAAATATTCACTGTGTAATTATTTGACTTTATTGTTCCGGATCTTACGGCAGATCTATCAAATCTGTACATTTGGTTTATTTTTATTGACAGCTTGTAGTAATATTTTAAATTTCAGCACAACGCATTTGATCTGTTGATTGATATAATCCAAATCTCAAAACAGATATTATGACCAATTTATATGCTTTTGAATCCAATTCATTGAGTCAATGTTTAAGGAAGTTTTGAATTCCATTTCTTTTAAGTTTTTACATTCCATAATAAGTCGATGTATCATATAGAAAACATGTGCTCATGATAATTAGAACGTGAATTAAATGAGTCAATAACTAGTCTAAAATCCCATCAAGTATTATCTGCATATGTTTATATGGACGGCTTAATAAATGTAAATTGTTTTGGCTAACTCTTGCTTTCTTTTTCAGCCACTGTCTTATTACCTTATCTTCTTATATGAAAGGTCTCGTTTCTTCTTCACTTCCTTTATGTATCATAATGTTGTTATGCTCATTTCTATATATGATTACCTAACTATTTAATTACCTAATTAATAAGGATACAAAGATTAAGTAGAACGAAAAAAACACACACAAGGACGAGCATCTTTACACAGTTATACGTTTTTACGAGAATATATTTTACATTTCCGAGATAGTTTTTTTTGTATACGTGGCAGAAACCAAATTTGATCTCATCCGAATTGTAATTACTCCGATATCGTAATGGTGATGAGTGAACGAGGGATTAGGATGACATGTAAGCAAGAAAACGTGGGTTCCACAATTACTGTGGCACGACATGATTCCACGTCAACCTTGTCGGAGGGACCTATGGACGTATACTGGATTATGTCCATGTCATAGGTCAAAACTGTATCGACGTTAGTAAGAGACTCGGTGGCTAAAAGTGTAAAAGATAGGAGCTACAAAAATCTGATCCGTATGTTTTGTCTTTGTTTTTCTTATTCCATATATGAGTTATCTTATTCACACAAGAAAAAATAAAGTAGATAAGACTGCCACTTTTTCAATTTAAAAACATTTCAATCAATATCGATCTGTAGACGTTAAAAAGTTTTAAATGAATAATAAAATTTCTTAAAATTCTAGGAAAATATATGGTAACACAACTGATCATTTATATTTTGATACAGCATTTTTGGCGGCGTCTATTTTGGGTATTATAAAACAAATAACGACCTTTCTTAGTAAAGGAAATAGGAAATTGGTGATTCGAGTCACACATTGATTGATTTGGTCGGTCCATTGTAATCTATTGCAATAGTGATAAGTTTTCATTGGACGTTTATGGGCCCAATTGTTCACAATGGGCCTACTCATAAAGAAAAGTCACTAATGACAACCTAAAGTACTCTACTGTCGCATTAAATTGAGTTAAAATTAAAATACTTTTTAAATTTGTAGACGGCTTAGTATAGTAGATATAGATAAGGATGCTGCCGCGCTGGACTGGATTATATCAAATGACGAACGTCGCTTTTACAATTTATTATTACGTGTATTCTATGAATATGTATTAGTCAAGTACTCAAGTAGCAATGGCTCAACTTGCTTAAAATTTTGAATTTATATTCATGATTAAATTTGTTTTCACTGTGACATTATATATCTGTCATAAAAAAAAATGCGCATAGCCACAAGTCTTTATTTGAATCCAATAAGGCAATAAAAAAGAAGATACTACATATCTATGATTTTTGTTGTTCAAATATGATATATGTAAGGACACTAATAGATTTAAGAAATAATCTATTATGACAAGTATCATCGTTGGGACAGAAGACAAAATTGGGGATTTAGATTCAACAAATCGAGTAGGAGTTGCAAATTCATATACAATACACGTTTTTTTTTCGGTTAAGTGAACACTGTAATGTTAAACCGGTCTAATAATGAAACTTTGACTCTTCAGCTTTTCCATGGTCCAAGAGAGCAATGACCTTTTCTACATAACTATTGTGTCACTTGCTCATCTACAAATTAACCCAAAAAGTAAAAGATGGTAATGACTTGTGTCAGCTAACTCAGAATCTTACCCAATGAAGTTTATCTGATCAATTTTAATGGAGGAGATATATTTAAATTTAACTCACTGAGTGTAAAGGCTGGCAGGTTGGATTCTAATGGTTTAGGCTTGGCCTCTTCAATCAAAATCTCAGTTGAAGAATCACTTGAGAATCCAAGCTTCTGCATTATTTTTTCTAATCTTTTCCCATTTGTCAGATACAAATAACCAATCTGAAAATTGAACAGATGAACAAAAGCTTACTATCACGTAAATTAAGTGACAAACAAGAAGATTTACTTCCAAAGCAAAGTTAGAAGAACACAGTGATATCAAGGTTACTTACTAGTGTTTCTAATGATGATGCTTTGTTATAAACCGCTACACCTGCACGCCTCTTAGAACGTGTTCTAGCAGAACTTAGATTCTTACCCCACCTTAGTACAACCCTAGAGCAAATACAAATCCTTCAGAAGTGAAATAATCATGTATCTCAGTAGCTCAACCACAAGAACTTATCATAGTAGCCAACAGTGAAAAGCTGGATACTGAAAGCCTGAAATGATGAGTTTTAAGTACTGACCTCTCTTGCTTTGTTAGGAACTCATCATCAACAAGTTTCTTCAACAATGCGTACTGTAAAAAGATTTGACAAAAATTGGCTGTTAATATATAACGTTCAAACAACAACACAAGTCGAATGAATTTGTAAGAAACTAAGAATTGAATACAAAACTAAGATGGGTTATACTGATACCAATTTACAAAGCTAATGTATAAAAACCTGTGCTTCACAGCGGACCACAGCTCTAACACGATCATTATAATCTTCGATACTAAGTGGAGGGAAAAGAAAATGCCTACGAGCGTATAGCTGCACAACGAATAGAAATCAATTGATGAAAAAAGTGTAAACAGTAATAAGCTAAGAGATACAATGGAGAACAAACCTCATAAATGGAATCACCTATAAAAGCTAAAGAGGCAGCATTGAAGACTGATCTAGGCTTCTGGATCTTTGGTGGAGTTGGAGACCATGTTTCATATCCCATATAAGTATCATCAACCTCATCAGTTAACTTCTCTACACTTCACAAACATGATTCTAATAAAACCATGAATTATAAATCGGAATTCAATGACCGAACACCGAAATAGAATTGATTACCTTTACTTTCCGGACGCTTGAGCAAATCGGCGACGGAGATGCTGATTCCTGGAGAAGGTGGAGGTAACGAAGGAGGTAAGAAAGAATTATTGTTAGGGGTTTTCTTCAGTTTTCGTGGTGCATTAGGGTTGTAGGGAAGTCTAGGTTGTGTATCCAAGGCTGCTCTCACGATTGAGCTCGCCGATGATAATATCACCATTTTTATTTTATTTTTGCCGTCGGTTGGGAGAATATCTATTCAGGCAACGATAAGGCGGTGACGGTGAGTTCATTTATGACACGTGGCGTATTACTATTCGTATGTTATATTATAGCCTTTTTTCACTAATCAATCCTCACTTCGTCATTGATGGGCTAAAATTGGGCTTTTATTAATAGTTTGGGCTTTCTTCATCAGAGAAACCAAGCCGGTTTGGTTGGATTTAATTATTTATGGCTTTGTTTAGACCTGAAGATGGTTGTTGCTCCTGCTACAAATACTACAAGATTTTTGCATGTTTTGAATTCTATTGAACAGTAATCATATAAGGCCTATACATTCAGAAGAACTAATACAATGCAATTTCTTGTATTCATAAAAGCCTTAAATTTATTTTGGATTCTTTTAGTACTTAGACAGACTTGGACGTAAGATTTGTTTTTTTTTTCCGATTTGGAAACATATAAGCTAGCTACTCTGATTATGGCTTAATATTGTCTACTGCACTCTTTGCTGGTTAATGTTATGATATAACAAAGGACAAGAAATTATAAAGCAAATTTTCCATTTCATTTTACCTCAGGACATTATAATCTTTTTAGCTTATCTTCTATAGTATGGTCGGGTAATGTGATAAGAAACGAATCCTATATGCTTTTTATTTTTTGAGGTCATCTCATTACCTCTGGTCATATATATATATTCCAACTACCTTGACTTTTTGACTAACATATTTTAATTATCTGCTGAATAAATGATTGCAATTGTCCATGCGAGCGTGCTAAAACTTGCATTTTGGTGGTCCATGAATCTACTCTTTATACATATATATCACCTAAGTGAGATTTTTACCTATTCTTTTGCATAATATTAAAGTTAGGAACTTTATCCCCATTGCTGAAATGACTATTTTTGTTGCCAGAACCTTCATGACATTCCCTGGTTAATGGTTATAACTATATACTGTTGCTTAGTAGATGCAAAGCCGGCTTGTGACACATGAGCCACTATTAACATAAAAATAACAAATTTGAGCTCCTCAAATAAATGTTGGAGGCAAAAACTAACGCCAAACAATAAGCAAATGGACATTTAAAGAATTAATAGTAACTAACATATGTTTTGTTTTCTTAAAATTTATATTCTCCATAGAGTAAACAACAAAAAACAGATAGCATAAAATTCATCAAAGGGTCAAAATATTAGTGGTTTTATATCAATTTCATAAAGGGGACAAAGGGTCTTGTTCTTGGCTATCCAAAGCCCTTGAGATTCTCAATATCAATTGGGCCAAAAATATTCTCCAGGTTTTTAACTTCAAGTGGTTCTTTACATTGAGATATGGTCCATACGAAAACAACTACACAACTCCCCATATTTTAATTTTTTTTGCATTTATATGTGCATACTTTGTTGACCCCTCCTTAATTTCATATTCATCTTTATTATTTTATTTCTGTCAATACTCATTATTTGTAACTTTTTTGGGCAAGCAAATTTACAGATCTACAGTTTATATATTTAAAAAAAGTTTCAAATATTTTATTGGAAAACCTTTGCGGATTTCCAAAGATGCACGACCTTAAACTAAAGGAATCATGTAATAATTAGACATGATCAAATTAAGCACTTATTTGTATAGTATCTATAAATTTCTCTTTATCAAAACTAATTAATATATTACTAAAGTGATGATCGTATTGGTAATAAGGTAGCTTCCGTGTTAGGTATTGCTTCAATGAAAAAGCTTATAAATGGCGTTTATAGATATCATAAGTGAATCATAAGCTACCCAAAAAGAAATAATATTTTTCCAAAAACTATTATAAAGTAAATGAAAAGAAAATGGCCAAAACTTTTTTGATTGGCATTAGTCAAAAGGTTATATGTTAAATAACAAAAAAAATGATTAGCTTTTTAATTAGGCTCAAAGTTTATAAATGATTCAACGATAATCAAAGTATTCAAGCGGCTACAGAATCTCACTTCCTTAGATTCTAATACTATAACATTCATAGTCATACAGATACAGCTTATTTTATATAGCTATTCATATTTACATGTGGTCTAATCATGAGGTGATTTAGTTGGCCATAGTCATATGATATTATACATATGGCCATTTGATTTGACGTGTTAGATAATAGTATAATCAAAGTCACATAACTATAGCTACGTAGCTATGTACATAGTATACACATGTATAAGTTGAACTACATGAGTTCTCATGCATATCATTGTACATACATGATATATATGGGCATTATGGCATGCATGTATACAATATAATCATGACAAAAAATGTATAAATATATGTGAAAATAAGAAAAGGTGGCTTAATGGAATTTCGCACGAACGCGCACCTAATATACCCCACAAGCCAAAAGACAATTACCACACTTTTTATTTTCAAATATTATTTTTTTGTCTATTATATAACCTTACTTCTTCAATCAACTAAACCTTTTTAACAAAATAATTGATATTTGTTGGCTCAAAATAATCGATATGCAAGTGACAGCTTCATCTAACAATTCAAAACAACTTGTTTCATCTTCTTTTTTACCATCTCTATACATAGCTATATAGAGCATAAACAAGTTAGTCGTTTAAGTATTTGTTATAGAATGTTATTTTATTTTCATAATTGACATATATTTTTTTATTTAGTGGCTTACTTTTCTTTCCACTATTTTAAATATTGACTTGTATATCAATTAGTTCACCTTTACACAAACTTATAAGAACTGTTAACTTAAATTTTTATGTGTATGCACTAGTAAAAAAATGGTTTATAACCACATAAATTTTCGTGGTTACAGTCTATTTTTTGTGGTTATATGGTAAAAAATTATGGAAAAACCATGAAAAAAATTCGTGATTATAATGTTGTGACTAAATTTTTTTTGGTTTTTCGTGGCAAAAAAATGATGGACGGCCACCACCACCACCATTTTTTTCTTCTTCTTCTTTTTATTATTATTATTCTTCATCTTCATTTTTTCTTCTCCTTCTTCTTTTTCCTTTCTCCTTCCACCTTCTTTTTTTTCTTATTTTATCTTTCCCAAAACAAACTTAATTTTGTTAAAAATCGAGCTAGCTACGAAAAATTTCGTGGATTTTTCGTGGCTATATGAAATTTTTTGGCAGGGAATTTCCCTCCAAAATTAATTGAGTTAGCCACGGAAAATTATGTGGCTTTTCCGTGGCTAATTTTAGCCACGAAATAAATTCGTGAATTTTCTGTGGCTATATGAAAATTTTTGGAGGGAAAATTTCCTCTAAAAAAATTAAGTAGCCATCAAAATTTTCGTAGATTTTCCGTAGTTATTTTTAGCCACGAAATAAATTTGTGGTTTTTTCGTAGCTAATTTTAGCCATGAACTTAATTTCATAGTTTTTTTGTGGCTAATTTTAACCATGAACTGAAATTCGTGGCTTTTTCGTAGTTAAATTTAGCCACGAAATATTTCGTGGTAAATCCGTGGTTTTTTTGCAAAAAACCATGAAATTAGAAAACAATTCGGTGGCTAATTCGTGACTATTTAATTTTTTTAGTAATTATGTTTGTTTGTCATGTATTATTTATTGATCTTTGGTATATTTGTCTCGAAACAATTATTTTTCTAAATTTACAATTATCTAAAATCTATAAAAGTACATTTATCGTATAGCTTAATTTCATAATTAATTTTGATTTTATAATAGTTATATTGTAAATAAATCATTATCAAACCATCTTGATTTTCTTAAAAAACCTATTGAAATTTGCTTGTTTTACCATCATCTACTTTTTTATTTTAATACGAGAAGCTAGATATATTTATTAAATAATATTTGTTAAAACTAAATAATCAAACAATTTGAATTTTATTTTCAGAATTTTAGACTACATCAGTTTAGCCTTTTTGGACAAAACCGTCATTTAAAAAAGATATATTTCAAACCTTAAAATAAGGTTTATGGTATACCATCAAGTTATTGTACATTAATAAAGTGAGATTCTGTTTTGATTATTGATCGGTTCGCCTTTATCGCTTCTTAAATAAAAGTATAAAATTAATACAGAGAGAAATGCTTTTATTATTTCTTTTTTTTACTTTTATTTATTGTCAAATAAAAAAGTTCAAAGATAAACTAAAAAAAATTATCAGCCACATAATTTTTGCCATACCGCACCATGATTAAAGTTATATAAAGAAGAGGTACCAAGACAGATTCAAAGTGAAAAAAAGTCCAAAAACTAAAACCAAAATTTAATAAACTCAAAACCATTCGTGCGTCTGACTAAGTTAAAACACTAATGGACACTTCTTCATCACTTTTGCTCTTCTCCTTCTTTATCATCCTCATCACCATCATCCTCAACAAGATCAACGGTCGACGTCTTAGATCATCCCCTGCAGCTTCAAAGAATAAACTTATTGATCATCAGTACAGTCACGGACTGAAGTTTCCACAAGGAAGCTTGGGATGGCCTATCATCGGAGAAACTATTGAATTCGTCTCTTCTGCTTATTCGGACCACCCCGACAGGTTCATTAACAAACGACGACTCATGTAACAACTCTTATCCCTTAATGTTTACTATATATGTCCAAAATATAAACACGTTATTGTATTTTAATTTAATAATATACGTGACGTTATTGTATTTTAATTTAATAATATACGTGTTTATGAATGTAAAGGTATGGGAGAGTGTTTAAGTCGCATATATTTGGAACGGCGACGATCGTGTCGACGGATGGTGAAGTGAACAGAGCCGTTTTACTGAGCGACTCTACATCATTCGTGCCGTTTTATCCGAAAACGGTGAGGGAGATAATGGGAAAATCGTCGATATTATTGATGAACGGGAGTGTACATAGAAGGTTCCATGGACTAGTCGGTTCTTTCTTAAAGTCACCACTTCTTAAAGCTCAAATAGTTAGAGACATGCATAAGTTTTTGTCGGAATCCATGGATCTATGGTCCGAGGACCAACCTGTCCTTCTCCAAGATGTCTCCAAGACTGTGAGTATACTACTACTTAGTCCTTAGTTCAATACTATATTATTACACATATTTTAAAAAGTAGTATATATTTATTTATTGAGCTATGCATTTAAGAAATTATAAAGGATAATCATAATGATGTGACAATGGGAATATATATGTATTTTAAAGAACATGGTTGCAATGATTATACTTTGGTAAAATGATTACAAGTTTATCATTTATGTAACACCTAATTTGTATTATTTGTTTGCTTTTTTTGTTTGGCTAAGATTGCATTCAAAGTAATGGCCAAGGCATTGATAAGTATAGAGACAAGAGAAGAGTTAGAAGAGTTAAAAGAAGAGTTTGAAAAATTCATCTCAGGAATAATGTCATTACCCATTAATTTCCCTGGTACTCAACTTCATAGGTCTCTCCAAGCTAAGAAGAAGATGGTTAAGCAAGTTGAAAGGATCATAGAAGACAAAATTAGTAAAGCAAAGAACAAAGAGGAAGATGGTGTTACCACAAAGGATGTTTTAGATGTGTTACTTAAGGACTCAAATGAACATTTAACTCATAACTTGATTGCTAACAATATGATTGACATGATGATTCCTGGCCATGACTCTGTCCCTGTCCTCATAACCCTTGCTGTCAAATTCCTATCTGATTCTCCTACAGCTCTCCATCTTATAACGGTAATTAACATAAATTAACCATAATCAAGTGATAATATAGTTTATTCACCAAGTCATTGTTAAAATATCAATTTATTATTTATATTAGTCACTATATATTTCACATGATGACTACAAGTTTTGCTAATTACAATAGCATAAAATATCATATATTGAAAAAATTATGATATCAACTAGTGGCTCTATGATTGCCACTAAAAATATATAAACTCTTATAACATAAAATTCATTATTATTATTTTTTATCAGGAAGAAAACATGAAGCTGAAAAGTTTGAAGGAGTTGACAGGAGAGCCACTATATTGGAATGAGTATTTGTCGTTACCTTTTACACAAAAGGTTTATATATTATTATTTTCTCAAGCATTATTAGTTTATTATATGAATAGTTCTCATGTGAAAAGGTGACTAATTACCTTTTTTTATTACAAAATTATCAATAGGTAATTACAGAGACACTAAGACTAGGAAATGTTATAATTGGTGTAATGAGGAAAGCTGTGAAAGATGTTGAAATAAAAGGATATGTGATACCAAAAGGATGGTGCTTCATGGCTTATCTTAGATCAGTTCATCTTGATAAGCTTCATTATGAGTCTCCTTATAAATTTAATCCATGGAGATGGCAAGTAAGATGATACATATATTATTTTTTATATAATCACTATATATAATATCGACTATATGTTAAGTTGGTTATATGTAATTTTTATATGATAGGAAAAAGATATGAACATGAGTAGTTTTAGTCCTTTTGGAGGTGGTCAGAGATTGTGCCCTGGTCTCGATTTGGCCCGTCTTGAAGCTTCAGTTTTCCTTCACCACCTCGTCACTCGCTTCAGGTATTTAATTAAATTTATGAGTATTTCATAAAAAATCCAATGGATACCGCAAAAAAATTTTTGAGTGCGTCGCGGATTTTTTCCAAAAAAAATAAATACGGGTTTAAAATAGATAGATTTTAGTTTTGCGCGTTTTATTCGGATTTATTATTTATCCAATCGGATTATGAATACCCGTGGACTTATAACAAAAGAATTAAATAATATTATTTTATAATAATTTTATATATTTCTTAAAAAATTTTAACTTTTTATTATTAAAAAATTAGTTAAAATATACTATTATCATCTTTGTATTATTTAAATTTTAATAAATTATATTATATATTTGATATTTATATGCTTGTTAATTTTTATTTAAATATAATATAATAATATTTAATATATAAATATTNTAAAAATATTTATGAATATCTACGGATAAATCCAAAATTCATGATTTTTTTGTTAGCTACCAAATTCGAATTTTGGATTATACGAATAATTTTAATAACAGATTTAAAATAAACAGACTCAAATAAAATTTGAATCAGACTCAACTAAAAAACCCATCACAAATTCCCTAATAACAACGTTTAAATATATTGTAGTTTTTAGTTTTAATAGATTTTTTCTGGAGTAAAATATTGGGTGCGGTAAGTGACTAAGTGCTCTAGGCTTTAGTAAAAATGATGATGCGACCAAATAAGTCTTATCTCTTTTTGACTAGCTGGCCCAATTTTTAAAGGCAAAATGAATTTTAATTTGTTTGAAAATAAATTATAGTATTTATATCGTCTAACATTAACATTAGACGAGTAAATTATCTAAATGTAACAAATTTTGTATACTCATAGATACTATTTGATTAAGGCATTTATCAAATAAAAATCTCAAATATAGTTATAGTTATATCCCTTGATTAAAATAACACGCAATACAATGACTTACTTGAAATTTTGTTGGTGATTGTGATATGCAGATGGATTGCAGAAGAAGATACAATTATAAATTTTCCTACGGTGCATATGAAGAACAAATTACCAGTTTGGATTAAAAGAATATAAATTATACTATTCTTAAGTGGAAAATGAAGAATCAGTTTTTTCATTTTCAACATGTAAAAAAGGTTAAACTGTTAAAGAGAAGTCAGAGGAGTGTTTTTGTAGTGGGAGTCAAAAAAGATAAGTTAGAAAAGACAATATGATTGAGTTTAGAGACAAAAAGGAGACACACGTGTGGATGGAGACAGACCACGTGTCAACGGTTTTGTCGTTTTCCTTCACAAGGCAGACAAAGATAAAAATCACAAAACCTTTTTATTGACCGTAGAAATTATCGTTTTCTTTTTGAGTAAAATATGTATTATATCGCTATATAATTCCATGATATATAATCCTAATTTCCATGCCATGACTATTTCTGTTCAGACAATTATAAATCTGATTCAGTCATTTATAACTCCATAAAAATAGTATAACAAATATACTATGATATTCTAATTTTTTTTATTTAATCAATTTTTCTATAGTTATCATTAATATAGTTTGAATGTTTCTGACTAGTCTCTGATTAGATAAATTGTTACGAGATTTTGAAATTTGGGCCTTATATTTTGATAGATCCGCAAGTAGGCTCACTAAAGGCCCAAAAGTAAGGCATTGTTAGTTAACTCTTTTCTTGGTTTACATGGATTTTTGAAGCTGGATCAATGCTATATAATGGGCCAGGCTTGCTAAAAAGGCCTCTCTTTGATAGTCTTCGAGACTGGAGTCTTGACCATTTGTCTCGGCCATATTAAACCTTTGGGGCTGAATCAGGAACATGACAAAGTTCGAGAAGGGTTTAGTTTACTTGCCGATATTACACGTGGCAAATCACTCATACATGCCAGAGAGACACACCTCTAGAACGTGACCACGTTTAATGTCATCTCGCTCGGCGACTAATCGTCTGTCACCATTACTTCAACAAAATCGTTATTATATTAAATCTTTCAGATTAACGAATCGTCGTTCGTTCATAATTTTCGGACATTGACTATATAGTTTATAAAATCTCCCACGCTGTACTATAGTAATAATATTATCAATCACGAACTAATCAAATATTCTTTTATTCCATAAAATTTAGTTAAAAAAGAGTCATCAATACAAGGGACCTCAATAAAACAGTTTCCAAATTTATAAACCATAACAGTTTCATTATTTCATTAATCTCAAACGCGGTTAACCAAAACGCGATATTAATAATGACGAACTACGGCACGATCCCGACGCCGTCTCATGCGTCTCCTGTAGTTGATCTCGAGTCACTCTCACGCGCCAAGCAACGTCTCAAAGATGGACTAGCCACGAGCCGTTCATGGAGATTGATGTTTAATATCCGTTTCATGGGGCTACCTCACGGCTTCTCCGATACGTTCTCCAGAATTAAAACCAATCTCAGCTACTTCCAGACGAATTACGCAATCTTGGTCTTGATCATCATCTTCTCCAGCTTGATATGGCACCCGAAGTCGCTCATCGTCTTCACCTTATTGGTTGTTGTCTGGATTTTTCTTTATTTCCTCCGTGACGAGCCTATCAATGTGTTCCGATATCAGCTCGACGATCAGAAGGTTCTGCTTGGTCTATCAGTGATAACCATCGGTTTTCTTATGTTGACCAGCGCAACTTCCAACATCATTTGGTCGCTGGTGATCGGAGCTGTGTTTGTTATGATACATGCGGTGGTTAGGAAGACGGAGGATCTCTTCTTGGATGAAGGAGCGGTGACGACTGAGACTTCTGGGCTGACGTCATACCCATCGTCTTAAGTCGATTAATCTCGAACTTTATGTATCATTATTTTTTGCATATTATATTGTTTTCTAAATCATTTAATGTTGTAATCATTTAACTTTTATTGTTGTGAGACTGAGTTTGGGTTGACTCTCTCTGTTTTTGTTTCTTTTTCTTTTTGGGTTCAGAAGGTTACGATGTGGACTTTGTGTGTTACGACGTGTGAGTTAATAATTCTATAATGGTTAACAGTTCCCTCTTTTATTATAATATATTCATAAACTCAGGAATACATAAATTCATTTGGATTAGTTATCTCTAATTACTTTTAACAGTTTCTAAACTACAATAGGTCAATAATAAGTCTTCACTTTTTTTTAGCATCTTTTTGTCGGCTTATCTTATCTCTAATTTTCTCTTTAAAAGAAAAAAAATACACTCAATACATTAAAAAATAAGTTATGAACCCTAAAATCATATTTAAAAAACGATTATAATGAATTGCCTATCTGGAAAAGATCCAACAAGAAAAAGTCTACGGTCTGTCAAGTATATAAAAAGAGTTACGGGACCCACAAGCTTATGAGTCATGTCGGATCATTTTGTAGGATCAAAAATTTCCATGTTAGCAATATGAACAAACATATACTCTGCACACTTCGAATTAATAAGAGGGCCCAATTATTAAGGTCTAATGATATTATCAGCCCATGCAAATTTCAAAAGAACGCCCTTATATATTTTAACACACATCAATTAACACGTCAGCTCCCTTTGCCGGCGCTAAATACACCGTCAACCTTGCCGCCGGTCAGATAAACAATAGCGTTATCACCAACTGTACGATACTTATATGACATCTCTCTCTCATGCATAATTACACATTAAAGACTTCCAATGTCAATGTCTAATTGTCTTGCGAGCAAGGAAAGCCCTCATTGTTTTGTTTTCTTCTGTTCATCCCTATATCTCTCCCCTCTCCAAAACATATTTTTTTACTCTCAAAAACAATCATTCAAATTCAAAAGAAGAGAACCATTATATAGTTTTTGTTCTTTGAATACTCCTTTACCAAAACAATTTCAAGTCCTTGATAAAATAATTTTAGCAACTGTTCTTGCACCTTAACCGCTATACAAACAAACAAAAAGCTGTTTTGTCAGCTTAGGAACATTACAAAAACAAAACAGGGCGGCACATTACTAAATACCCTATTTAAGCTGTTTTAATCTTTAGTATAGCTTCTTATGGTTTAGCTCAAACCTCTGACTTCTTTCCCTCTCCCTAAATGCTAGTCTTGGCGTTTCAGTAGACAGCCTTTCACTGAACCTATCTGACCCTTCACTTGTTAGTTGACCGTTGTAATGATCTCCCCAGAACCGCCCACTTCTGTTGCCTGCCTCTGAACCTGGAGTTGATGTGTAGTTCCCATCCACTATCATGTCTCCTTCCAGTATTCTCAACACCTTAAATTATTGACCATACGTTTTATTATCATCAGAAACTATGAATGATACTGAAACTGAGATTAGAGAGTGATGATTTCAAGGGTTTCTTTTGATTACCTGAGACATACGTGGCCTCAAATGTGGGTCTCTACGAATGCACAACGAAGCTGCATGAAGCATACAAATGACTTCACTTTCTACAAAACGGTTCCCAAGCCTAGGATCGATAAGTTCGTCTACTGCATACTCTTCCAGTAAAGGACGGGCCTGAGATCACAACGAGAACATCAGGTCTATTACTTCTGAAAAATTAAGATATGCATTCATTACCCATTCAGTAAGGCATTGCTGGCCTTTTGGCATAGTGATATCAATGGCTTTGCGGCCAGTGACTAGCTCAACTAGAACAACTCCAAATGAGTAGACATCAGCTTTTTCTGTTATTTGCCCGCTTTGAGCATACTCTGGAGCTAAATAGCTGCAAAACAACAACAAAGTACTTTTCTTTAACAAAATAAAATTGTTAAACTATGTGGAGGAAATTGATAACTTCAGTTGATGTCTCACCCAAAAGTTCCTATAACTCGTGTTTCCACACCCAGTTCCCCGTCAGGCTGCCATCTTGCGAGACCAAAATCTCCAACCTGGTAGAATTACAAAATTTAACTCAGGACCGAAATGTACACGAATGAATGAAGAAATATATACCAGTGGCTCATTGTCATGAGTGATGAGGATGTTGTTAGGCCGCATGTCTCGGTGGACAATGCAACCAACTCTGCACTCTTCGTGAAGATACCGAAGACCTCTTGCAGCTCCAACAGCAATCTTTTGCCTTGCTGGCCATTCCAAAGTTTCCCTTTGGCGACCTGGATAAGAGCTTGGTACTGAGCAAACATTCTTTACCACAAAGAGCTCAAATTGAGATTTTAAGGAACATTACCATATAGATGGGAGTCGAGTGAACCATTGCATATGTATTCATAGACTAATAGGCGTCTGCTGTCTTCAATGCAAAAGCCAATGAGCATGACAACGTTCCTGTGCTGAGCACAGCTGAGAACTTCAACTTCGGAGCAAAACTCTACATCTCCTTGAGAACTGGCGAGTTTATGTTGTTTTACTGCAACTACCTGGCCTTCCGGTAGTACACCCCGATGAACAGATCCATATCCACCCTCAGCCAAGAAGTTAGCCTGTGAAAACCCACCTGTCGCAAGCTCTAACTCAGCGTATGAAAACAGCCTCGGGGGTTTTCCAAATACTGGCGCCTTGTGCTGACATATAGAACAGAGAGGAGGCGGCCCAGGCGGAGCATTACGAGAGAGTGATATTGCATCTCTAAGGTTTCCACTAAACTCTATCTCCATCCTTCGACTAGACGACAATCCAGCTTCCACATCAAGTTTAGAGAACTTTTCAAGTAAAGCCTTTGTATTGGATATTTGTGCCCTATCATCATTTTTCCATAGGCTTTCATCAACCTCCTGCGATGAATGGCGATGGGTGCCAACATATTCTGATATCCAAGGCTGGAATCTTGTACTCGTTGAAGCTAATGATTGACTTTCGCTCTCGGTTTCAGAGCCGGAGTCATCAAGACCATCATTCTCCTTGATGACCAATGCTCCATCCTTCTTCATGTAACCGTTCATTCCCAATGTGAGAAAAGGAGAAGTTCCCGGGTCAGAGCTTGACACAGAGGAAGTCCCAGCTTCTGTACTTGTGAATGGTGTCCCCAGCTCAGGGCTGCTAGTAGGAGTAACAGGTAGTCCTCTATCAGAATCTAACGATCCTTTAGTATTCTTGGTGTGTTTTTCCGATGCTGCTTCTGGACCAGTAGGTAAAGAAGACTCTTTTACACCATCCTTCCTTGGTGATCCAACCAAGTTTAAGCGTAGAACTTTTGCCTGAGAACGCTTCATCACTACAATGTTACATTGCAATTCATCCATACACCGTTTCTCTTCATGCTTGAGATGTCTGTAATACAAACCACACAGAACCATGTAGTAAATATTGTGGCCCATGTAATACTAACAAAACTATATGAATAAGGGAAAAAGAATAGGAGAGTAGATTATTACTTGTCCAATACTACCCAGTTTGCTTGCGCTTTTTTCGACTCAGAAGCAACTGCTCCACAGGGTGATCCAGAAACAATCTTAATCTTGACATTAATCTACAAAGCAATCACAAACAAGAACAAAACAGCATGAGAAACATGTGATACCTTTATCATAGCTAAACATGTCTGCATGAGAGCCAACCTTATTCGGATCATAGACATCGTGAAGCTGGAGAATCATCTGGGAACAAGTGTCAGTGAGATCACTCTTTATCTCAGGCAGTGCTTCAGAATATGATTTCCTTTGACCACCACTTGCACAATCCCCAGCAAACATAGGGAAACTCCTAGTGAAACCCCAGAGTTTTCGCCCTAGAACCAAATGAGCTAAAAAGATCAATCAAGAACCAGAAGACCAGAGAACAAACGTTTAGAGATGAAAGGAAATTACCAGTGTTTTGAGAAGGGACAACAACAATGAGGGTAATGCAATCCCCAGGGTGAACAACATGAGTCAAAGCCCAAATCAAAGCTGTCTTTGGAATCTCCTTAGACGCTTTAACAGCTACAATAACCTTTTCAGCTCTATCAGATACTACAGGCTTTTCCTGCTTCCCTCGCTTCAGTAGCCGACTCATTGGAAACTTTTGTTTCTCTTTTACCAGACGATCTTCAAAAAAATTGTACTTCTTGTTTATATAGTAGGCTCACAAGAATCTGGAAGATACCAAGATTTTAGCTATGAACTATTTGGCTTTGCCCCCACCAAGTTGGCAATGACTCTCTCTTTGATTAGTCATTCCAGTAAGACCTTGCAGATGAATACAAAGAAAAAAAACTCAAAGACTTGACAACACCTTTATCTCTGCGTTTTTTAATGAATCACATGAAACTTAAGAAACCCAACACTAACATGATCTCAAAATCTCCCAAGAAAAAATAACAAAAGGTGATTCAAATTTTCCAAGAATAATGAATTAATAAAAGCAAAAAGTAACCAAATAAGATACCTATGCTTCTCAAAATCCAAGCACTCTTTATGAATCCTCTTCCTTTTGTCAAATCACTCTGAGTCAAAGGTTTTATACAGCTTCTCGATTTTGGATCTGACACCAACAAAGAAACAAAACTAAACAGGTCTTCTCAACCCAAACAAGACTCAATAGATTGCTTAAGAGCAAAACTCCAGCTGTAATAATTTGAAACGAAAAGATTGTGATTGAAGAAACAGAGAAAAATCACATTAGAAGAAAACTAAAACCTCTAAAAATTGTTCATAGAAAATACAGAAACTAGAAGAAGAAAAAAAACAAAAACGTTTGACTACAGATTTATAAATCTAAAAAAAACCAGCGAATTCAAATAATTGAACAGATAAGAACTGTAAATATATATAATTATTATTATTATAACACTACGAGCAAAAAAAACACCAGCTAAGCTAAGGTCTTATGAATTTCACCGCCACGAAAACGATAGAACGAAATAGAGACGATGGAGTGAGACAAGACGAGAAGAAGAACACAACAATAATTTAAGGGAAAATGATGATGATCTTACCAGAAGCATTGGTTTCGTCAATTCAATTTTTGTCTGTCTTCAAGCTTCTTCTCCTTTCACCATCAAAGCACGACTCCAGAGAAACTAAGATAAATCTAATTGCAGATAATAAAAACAAGAGTAGAAGAGAACCGCCAAAATTTTAATACAGTTTTTTTTCTTTCTTCTCTTTGGTTTTTACCTCTCGAGTCTATGATTCTCTCTGCTTCTGTATCGTCTAGACTTGTACTGTTAATAATGTTGTTTTCAATGTTCGTAAGAGAGTTTATTATATTATAATTCTTTTCATAAACACATTTGTTTTTACTAAAGGAATTATTATTAAGCTTTCGTATAAAAACATTTTATATAAAAATAAATTCTTAATTAAAATAAACCTAAATGGAAATTGTACATTTATAGTTATAGATAATTTCCTAAATTATCATACTAATATTTATTCAACAATATTTTCTTTATTGTTTTCTATAATTAGCTATTCTGACTGTTCGATTTTGTTTTGATCGTTCTAATCAATCTCTCAATATTCATCCATTATTATTGACAATTGAAAAGTGAATCATGTGAGGTAAAATAAATAAAATATAGTAAAAATATCATATACCTAAAATATCATATGAAAAAAAATGCAAATGTTACTATTAATTTATAAAACCAAGATATTATAATACGGAAACTTTGGTAATAACACATGAATTTGAAATTGCTTTAGCTCCAGAATTGCTTGAACTAAAAGATAGCTATTTTTGTTCTTTATCTTTTTCTCCTTTACCAGTAAATGTTGTTGAAGTTTGAATTTTAAATTTTGTAGCTTTTCTGACCATGTTATATTATATAGTTTCTATTAAATACACTCTTCACCAAGTTGACACATCATCTAGTTTGTTACCTCGGGGAACGGTGAAAACGTCGTCGTTATATATGACAAATTTGAATCATATGCAGTCTCTATCTCTAAACGTTATTTTGATATTTTCTAAACAATTACGTAGTCGCAGCCGACACATCTGATCATACTTTGAAAGTTGAATTAAAAAAAATACAATTTTTTATTCATTTTAATTTGCAATAAACAATTGCATGAGGATCCATTCAAAAACGAGGCAACAATACTTTTTAAAATAAAAAATTCGAATTCTTTAACAAGAACCCGTGATTGGCTTTGCATGTATTCAAATAAAAAAAGGAATAATTATACATAAAATGTGGAAGTTAATTAAAGATATTATAATGTGTAAAAGACAAAATAAAATAGAGGAAATGGTCCAATATGTGTAAGTATAGAACAGAACACAATCACAGGTAGTTCAGGTTCGGTGTCATGTAGTTAACCTCCGTGGGTCCGTTCAACCCAGACCATCCCCTAATCAAATCTTTCTAATTTCACTCTTTTTTTTACATTTTTATCATTGTTTTATTATTAAAAAAAATTTTTAATTAAATTATTTAGACCATGTGGTCCTCTACCTCTATGCAAATTTCCACGACGCATGATCCCACGTTTTCACTGTATCAAAATTTGTAATTTGATTTAGTATTTGTTACTCAATTTTTTTGTTTGTGAAGATGGTTTAGTTATTTGTTTAAATCTAATTAGTCTCGAAGTTAATTTTGTTACCGGTTAATTATCGTGGGTCCCAAAACTCCTTTAACGTTAACTATGTCACCGTCACAGTACACATCATCAACGTCGGCTAATGCCGTCGTAGTTGCAATTCAGTCTCCTCCTGTCACACTACACATTAACTATAGACGTGAATGTAACACTAACATTTTAAAATTTATTATTCAAAATTTGTTACAATAAATACATAAAAAAGTCTATTCGAAAACGACAGCGTTTTATTNTGATGTATGCAAAGACAAATATAATAAGGGTTGGGTCGGTTTGATATCGTCTTAGCTCATAACCTAGGCTATATCGCTAGCGACCCATTAATTGTATCTGGACATTGAAGTATTAATCATAAATATTCAGAGTACAGTATAGTTGGGTAAAGACTCAAATATATGCACTGTTGTGATATTCTTAAATCCAGCTTCTCATGCCATTAACATTAAGTAACTTGAACATTAGGTTTAAAACGTCCGTTTTAGATGTTTACAAGGAGTAATTTAGATTTTAGACATGTTGAAAGATTCATCCTAAAGTCAAATTTACTACTAACAAGTTGGATTTATTTATATCAACAAGTAGGAACACCCATCCAATCCGGATTCTGCATTGCTAGTTATATTTGTATATTATAATGATATCAAGACAATGACTTGTCTCCTCAGTCTTTAATACTGTGTTTTGTTTTTCAAGAGGTAGCCTATTAACTTAGTTAATGTGTTTTTTCAACTTCGAGGGCAAAATTGCATTAAATCACACTCCAGAACGGTAACATACATTTATTATCATTTTCAGTAAAAATAAATAAATAAATGTAAAGTGTAATTAATAATTGTACCATATACTTCCATAATCTATTTTCCCGTCGTTATAAAAATTACATAACACTCTTTTTTTACATACTTAATCTTTTTTTACATAATTGTTTTTTTGAAATAAGAATATTTTTTAGTTTATAATATATGGTTTAATCCACGATGTATAAGTGACACACACTCACACGTTAACGTGTGGCCATATGTACAGATAATAATCATGCAAAACTACTGCAGGAGCACTAAATAATGGGGTCCACTCATGCTACTTCCTCCGAGCTTCTCATTGCTACAACTGCATTTTTATTACCCATGCAGTTCATGTCCATTGAGTGTACAACTATTAGCTTGAAAAAGCTACAGTTTTATTCAACCATCATTACAAATATACTTTCAAACTTCCCAACATTAATAATTACACTTTATACATGTACCTGCGAAAGTACAATGATTATATACGATCTATTTGGTGTGCTCATGGACACATATTATTCACAAAAACCTAAATAATTGCTAGTTAATTTTAAAGTTCAACATAAGATGGATAAGGTTTAAGATATTTGTTGTGTCTGAGTGATCCCAGAATTTGTATCACAAAATAAACGACATGTGAATGGAGAGATGTGGAAAGGCCATGTGAGATACTTATTCATCGAGGCCAAATGTCAATTTTTTTTTAATATGATGAAGAGGAAGAGACAATGACCCTACACTAATAATTAGCATGTTCTTATCATCTTCAACATTAGCCTACATCACTTGTTGTGTGGGCCGTTTTGGTTATGTCAACAGTGACATGTAACTATCTTCACCATCTCCATTTCTATTATCATCATCATATAAGTTAGGACAAGATTATTAGTACCTCATTGGCCCAATGGGCTTTTATATTTTATTAGTATTTAGGCTCACATATTATATATGTAAACCCATAACTGTTTTTTAATAAATGCAGACACGTCGACACTGGTTCAAAAGGCGCAACTGAAGATCGGAAAGTGTAAGCTCAACAATCGGGAAGATTTTTTCCGATCAATTTGTTGCTAAAAAAGTTTCGAATCGTCGGAGGTGATTAAGTAAATCAGAAGTAGTTGTTACTCAATTGCTTTTGTGCTTGTTTGATAGAACTCGGGTGTGAAACGACGATGGGATTAGGGTAATGTGTTTCTAGGTGAAACGAGATTTGTTGAAATATTGTTCGGAAATGGATACTACTCCGGTGTCGGATGAAAATGATCGGAGGAGGACGTTGAGGAGAAACGTAAGTAGGAAGAACTACGATGAGAACGCGATGGATGAATTGATAGATGGAAGTTCGAAGAAAAAGTTCAGGTCGAAGCAAGCATTGGAGAAAGAAACAGAGACTGAAGCTATGATAGCTTTATCTGTAGGCTTCCCAATCGATGAATTGCTTGAGGAAGAGATACAAGCTGGTGTTGTAAGTAAATTAGGCGGGAAAGAGCAGAACGATTACATTGTAGTTCGAAATCATATAGTAGCTAGGTGGAGGAGTAATGTTCGAACTTGGCTACGAAAAGATCAAATTAGAGAAACTGTTAGTAATGATTTTGATCATTTGATTTCAGCTGCTTATGATTTTCTCTTGTTTAATGGATACATCAACTTCGGGGTTTCTTCGTTGTTTACACCTTACATTCCTGAAGAGGGGACGGAAGGATCAGTTGTTGTTGTTGGTGCTGGACTTGCTGGTTTGGCTGCTGCAAGACAACTCTTGTCATTTGGTTTTAAGGTTCTTGTTTTAGAAGCTAGGAGTCGTCCTGGTGGACGAGTATACACCCAGAAGATGGGAGATAAGGATATATTTGCAGCTGTTGAACTTGGTGGCAGTGTAATCACGGGTTTACATGCAAATCCACTTGGAGTTCTTGCGAGACAGCTTTCTATTCCTCTTCACAAAGTTAGAGACGACTGTCCTTTGTATAAGTCTAATGGAGCAGTTGTTGATAAGGTAGCTGATTCCAATGTTGAATTTGGCTTTAATAAACTGCTTGACAAGGTTACTGAAGTGAGGGAGATGATGGACGGGGAAGCTAATAAGATCTCTTTGGGCCAAGTCTTGGAGACTCTCAGGGTACTGTATGGTGTAGCTAATGATTCAGAGGAAAGAAAACTTTTTGACTGGCATCTTGCTAACTTAGAATATGCTAACGCTGGGTCTCTTTCGAATCTTTCAGCTGCTTATTGGGATCAGGATGATCCGTACGAAATGAGTGGGGATCATTGTTTTCTTGCCGGTGGAAACTGGAGACTTATAAATGCATTAGCTGATGGGTTACCCATCATCTACGGGAAAAGAGTTGACACTATCAAGTATGGAGACGGAGGAGTTGAAGTCACTTCTGGCAGCCAGATATTTCAAGCTGACATGATCCTTTGCACAGTGCCACTCGGGGTTTTGAAGAAAAAATCTATCAAGTTTGAGCCAGAGTTACCCAGAAGAAAACAAGCAGCCATTGACAGATTGGGGTTTGGCCTTCTGAATAAAGTTGCCATGCTTTTCCCGTCTGTCTTTTGGGGTGAAGAGTTAGACACGTTTGGATGCGTCAATGAAAGTAGCATAAACCGAGGAGAGTTCTTTCTGTTCTATGCCTACCATACAGTCTCTGGTGGCCCTGCCTTGGTTGCCTTAGTTGCTGGAGAAGCTGCTCAAAGATTTGAAAACACAGAACCATCTGTTTTACTTCACCGTGTTTTAAAAAGACTTAGAGGTAGTATTTGATAACGCCATCAACCTTTTGCTGATCCCAAGTTCTCCCTATAACAATGTTTTGACATATTTACAGGCATATATGGTCCTAAAGGTGTTGATGTGCCTGACCCAATACAGACTATTTGCACTAGATGGGGAAGTGATCCTTTGTCATATGGGTCATATTCTCATGTTAGGGTTGGTTCATCTGGTGTGGACTACGAAATTCTAGCTGAAAGTGTAAGTAACAAACTATTCTTTGCTGGTGAGGCCACTACAAGGCAACATCCAGCCACAATGCATGGTGCCTACTTAAGCGGCTTAAGAGAAGCCTCGCGGATTCTACACGTGGCGAATGTTTTTCGCAGTAATCCAAAGAAATCTGTCCAAAGATACAGTGGAGTTAACATTGATGTACTTGAAGATCTGTTCAAAAGACCCGACATTGCAACTGGGAAGTTGTCATTTGTCTTCAACCCTTTAACCGACGATCCGAAATCAATTGGAATAGTCAGATTTTGTTTTGATAACTTTGAAGACGATCCAACAAATCTTCTTCAGCTTTACAGTATTCTTTCTCGAGAGCAAGCTCAGAAGCTTCAAGAATTGGGAGAAAATAGTAATGAAAGCAAATTGGCTTATCTAGTAAATACTCTTAGATTAAAGCTAATGGGTGCCAACGCAGTACTAGACACAGGTGGTGCGTTGATCAGTGACATAGCTAACACACGCAAAGGCAGAAGCAGGACCCGAGTAGTTGCAGGGCGACAACGCATTCTCCCTTAAATCACTCAGTAGCACATAAAAAAAAGACTTGCTCGTTTCATTTAGTATTTTGCGTCTCATTTTTTCCAGAGAAAGCTGAACTAGTGAGAAGTTCAGATTCTCTACTAACCCCATCAGAGTTTTTGCTTTGTCATTTTTGGGGTATTTTTTGGGTATGGTTTCTGAAACTGCGGAATCTTTAGAAAAAAGATCAAATAGAGAATCATTAATGTTTACTCGCAAAAGAATTATTTTCAAATTTAGAATATTTGTTTTACCAAGTGAGAGATATGAACTGGTCTGCCTCAACCGTTTCAATCGAACAATGGAGATGTTTTTGTTTGTCTTATCTTGTGTTAGACAAGAGCTCCCCACGAACATATAATATAATGTTAACCACTAAGCGCCACACACATCTCATAAACATACAATTACAACCCCATAAACAGTAAACACCAACTTCTAAAGAAACCAAATAACCGCAATCTTGAGTAAGAAAGGTTAAAATTACATTGGTAAATATGTGTATAACCCAATCTAACACTTATTAAGGGAGTCTCACTCACTACCTCACGCACCCTTGCACATCATAATCTTGATTTCTTTTTACAGAGAGAGCTGTGTAAAGAGCAATTCTAACTCCTTCTCTTGGGACAACGTTCTCTGCCACAAGACAGAAACAAATAGTGATTGATAAGTTGGTTAATGCACTAGAGAGTTAAAAGAGGTTTCGTAGTTATTAAGAAGGATGAATTTAACTAACTTGTACAGATAAAAGCTCGTTGATTTTGTTAAGAACCTTGAGACGATGAACTGCATAAACACTATTCGAAGGAAGTTTACAAACCCTTTTGATTTCTTCATGAATCAAACTTGATTTCTCTTCAAAACCCATCTCATTCCATCTTTCTCCCACACGATTTCCTCTGCTTCCCATCTCTGTACAATTAAAACGGAATCTTATTACGAAATTTAACAACTTTTGTGGGGAAATAAAGTTTGTCTTTTTACGAATTCAGAGATCACACGAAGAGATATTGTGAGCAGAAGAGACCCTAAATTCGATTCCGGTCATAACAAAATTTTCCGGTTTTTAAATTTCTATACTTGTCGGACCCGTAACCCGACCCGAGACCTTAGCTCCAGAAACCCTTTTAAGCCCTAAAATAAAATGTCCAATCAAATCGGATTTCACACTTCTTCCTCCTCCCTTCTGATATTTCATGGCAATGGCGTCTCCAAGGCTGTTAGGTAGATTCTCATCTAAGTTAAAACCTCTATCCCAAAATCTCAGCAACAAGAGTGCTAATGTTTCATCACTTCCTTCTCCAATCAAGACTACATCACCTTCCTCAGCAACTAGTCGTCTCAATCGATCTTCAAGGTCAATAAGTTTGAAATCTAATGAACTCTGTGTCGATTAGTAATTTTGAAATCTGAATCCAACTTCAAAATCAAATATTTTCTAAAAGAAAATGCAATTTGGATTTTTGTTTTGTTTTCCAGATTACCAGTGGAGTTGAGTTCGATGTTACCTCTACACAGTGCTATAGCATCGTCTAGGCTTGTATCAAGTTTGTCAATTGAATCCAAAATATGGGGATTAGTTCCTCAAGGTTAGTTCTTTCTCGTTTGATGCTAGTGGCCTTAGATTATGAGATATGCTTTACATATGTGTATCAACACTCAACACATTTCTTTTGTTTCTCTTTACTTCAACCTTATCGTTTATACTGTTATACATGGCTATAAATTTGTTGATATTTCGATTTGAATCCAGTGTTTAGCTGAGCTAACTTTAGCTCTATGGATAAGCATTAGCTCAAGTTCACTTGTTAAACTTAGTAGCAAATTATGTGATCATATGTGTTAATCTGGTGAAGTTGAACCTTTTTATGTGTGTGTATGGATCTGAGCCAATCAATCACACATTACTTCTAAGTTTTGTTTTGTTGCTTTAGTCAATACATTGACATGAACACTTTCGAATATGGCGATAAATGTATCGATTTAGCTCTACAGTTAAGGATAAGTTCAAAGTTCACTTGATAAGTTTATGATTTTTTTGAACTTGAACCCTTTTATGTATGTGAATGGATTTGAACTGATCAATCACGCAGTACTTCTTAATTTGGTTTTGATATTGTTTTGTTGTTTGGTTCAATACATTGACATGAAATGAACACTTTGCTGCAGGTCTTTCAATGCCTTTATGACAGTTTTCTTCTCTCATCTTTCAACAAGTTTCCAGGAGGATAGAGACATAAACAAAAGCTCGGATTATATCGTTCTTCTAATCTTTTGTCCTGTATCTGCTTAGATTCTTTGTGGTTTTGGGTTAGTCAGAAACTGAGTAGTCAATGTAATGTTATCTTTTACATTTGAAAATCTTCTTTTTTTCTCATGCAATGTCTTTAGCTGCTTAACCATGGCTGATTGATCATTTTAGTTAAAATATATTGAAAAAAATAGATGATATGATTTAGGTAAGAGTAACCTATTTGTCCACTTGGCGTCTGAAATGGATGGTTACAACTTGCAAGATACAATTGGATACTTACTATGACAACTCAGAGTGTCGTGTAACCAAGAACCTTGACTAATGTGTAATCTCATTCTCAAGTCATATATAATATATGGTTTTTGTTTGTATTAGTTTCTTCCCTGCAATCAAGCTCTCTCACTTACGCAATCTCCGGAGCCAACTCTTATATTCACCATTTACTCCACGTTGCCTCCGATAGTTGAAGCTTGAGACAACATAAAACATATCTTTCTGGTGATACACACATCTTTGCAAACATACACCTTCGTCCTCTTTCACCTCTTGCCTTGTAATCTCATAAATTCCAATGGAATGGAACATCAAACCGATGACAGTCTGATTGATTCTCTTGTCCATGAGTTACTCGATTTCCCGGTTAGTACAAGCCAGATGTCCTCTGCAATCAACCAGGTTTGTATATTATATTAGATATATATACTAGGACGATAAGAACACACTGAATAAGCAGAGATTTTATTACAGTGTTCCAACGACCACATCGAAGAGCTCAACATTGAAAACAACCTTGTGAAGAAACCGTACAATTGTCCCTATTATGGATCAAAGTGCAGAGCCATTGGAGATGTTCAATGGCTGCTTCTGCATCTACGGAATGATCACAATGTAGAAATGCATGATGGACGAAGCTTCAGTCATAAATATGTCCATCATAACCCTAAACATCTTCATCATCCTACTAGGATGTTAACGGTAAGTTAAAACAGATATTACTTTAAAGGATCTTTCTTCTTCTCTTGCTCTGTTTTTGCAACTTGTTAATGTTTCACACACACACAAAACGATGCAGCTTCTGGATTGTTTCGGTCGGCAATTTTGCTTATACTTTGAAGCATTTCACCTGAGGAAAACACCAATGTATATAGCCTTCATGCAGTTTATGGGAGATGAAGAAGAAGCAATGTGCTTCAGCTACACTTTGGAGGTAAGTGGCAATGGTAGAAAGCTGACGTGGCAAGGAGTGCCCAGAAGCATTCGTGTAAGTCACAAGATGGTTCGTGATAGTCAAGACGGCTTAATCATCACTCGCAAATTGGCTTTGTTCTTCTCTACCGACAACACTACCACTAAGGAACTCAAGTTGAAGATTTCAGGTCGTGTAAGGAGGGAACAGCCTGTTTCGTATCAAATTCGATAACTATTAGATCGATAATCTCACAACTGAAGTTGTTAACGATATATCTTTTTTTGATTTAAATAGCAATTTAGAGGAAAATGTTTTAAGTAAATTGATGATTATGGAAACAACCTAATCATCACAAGTCTTCAACATGAAAAAGTAAAAAACACAACAGACCCTTGAGAGGGTTGAATATGGAATAGGAACATAGACTCAAAAACATCTTTCTCTCTTGTCCTTGCAACATTTTTACTAAGAAGCTTTTCAAGATACAGTTCGACCATAGCTTAAGGATGCGAGGTAGAGATTCTTTCCCCATTTTTCCTGCACAACCAAAATGCAAAAGATTATTCTGATGTATTGTTTCATGGAGATTTGGAATCTTTATGAGCTGCTCTATTCACCTTGACATGTGTGCTAGGGAACTGAGAGGTACGCAGCGTCTCTTGTGTTTCATCTACCAGTCTACGACGTGGGATGCTTAGGATGAGAGCAGTTTGATCAGTTGTTGCTGCTGTCGATGTGATTCTGAATCCACCATCCCAACGCCTGTGTATTCCTTCACTTGGATACAGAAAATCAAGCTCCACTACCTGTAGAGAGATAAGCAGAGACTTAGTGGATTAGATATCAACATGACATATCCAAAAACTAAGAAAGTAATCACATGAGAGACAAAGATGTTGATGAAGAAACCTAACCTGTTCACTATAGCCAGAATTGCGGGACATAACAACACCCCACCGGCTTCCAGCTGTTGCCATTGATGTTACATGGAAGCCTTCTCTCCATTTCTTGTTTATCCACTTAAATGGGAATGAATCGCTTACTTTGTAAGACTGCTGTGTATACTGAGTACCTTCATAATCCATTTCAAAGCCAATCATAAAATAAGTCATAAATTCAGAGACTTTTAAAATATCATTCATGAAGAAAGCGTATACAAGTTTTCACGGAAGCAGGAAAAGTGTAGATACCTTTTGACATGACAACTAAAGAGCTTCCATTATTTGCACCAGCAATACAACTTATGTAGTAGTTCTTCTCCCACTGTTCCATTATCCATTCCTGATGCAAAACAGAGTTCACTCTCATGTCATATAATATTTGACAGAACACATATGTAAGAATAATTAACAGAGAAACAATGGATCACCTTGTGCAAGAAGACAGGAGAGAGTTCATAGACTTGGCTACTGAAGCCAGTTCCCGCATCCATTATCAATGCCCAGAGATTTGAACATGAAGATACACAGCTTATCAACAAACCATCTGCAATACCTCTCTCAATATGCTGTGCCAGTCTTATATCAGCCACATTATAATGATACCTGGTTGAACAAGTCGATTTTCAGTCCACTACTATTCACCATATACACATTGAAGCCAAGAATACAAGGATATAATATAACCAAGAAAAATCACTTGAGACACAAAAGCAAACCCGTTCAGATATATTGACTTCCCACTGAAGGCAGTGGATAGATCAAGTACATTAACAGTTAACTGATTGTATAATAAAACATGAACTTTTGTACCTCTGCTTCATTGGTTGCCTGGCATTGTAGATCGATATCCATTGCGTTGCAGGGACTCCAATACGTACTTTTTTCCTAGGGGCATCTTCTTCTTCTTCCCCGATGCTCAGCCTACCTCGCTTCTGTCCAACTTGGAAAATGATCTAGCACAAAAACAAAAACAAAATCAAGACGTTAAACAACAACTCCAAGATGACTGCTAATGGAAAGAAAGGCAAAGATGTACAGCATGAAACTGTCACCTTTTGAGCACCCTCTGTGTTTATGGGCCTAATTGCTGGATTTTCCCCCAGTAGGTCTTGAAACAGAGATACTAACTTGCCATAGTTGGGTTCTTCGTCAAACTTCATATTTACCACAATCTCAAGAAATTGTTTGAAAGGAGGGGGGCAGAAACAACAAAGTATTTCCGGCGATGTTGCCATCTTCTTTTTGCAAACAAGGAATGACTTGTTATCTCCCTGAGAATTGAGCATGGGAAACAATTAGCAGAGAAGGAAGAAGGGTAACAACATTATTTTACAGAACAAATGCAGTACCTGATATCCTTGCCATGGCAATCTACCTCGGTGAAGAAAGATCAGTGTATAAGCCAATGACTCAAGATCATCCCTTCTGCTAGCAGTTCTCCCTAAGTGAGCGTGAACACTTGCGTATCTTACTGTCCCCCTAGAAAAATTAAGGAGAGGAAAATTCAAGAAAAGATTTAAGAGATATATAAAAACAGAAACAAGTAACAGTTCAACTTACCTAAACATATCCGGACGTTGATCATATTCAACATGTCCATTACCACCTTCTCTCCATTTTGTTGCTGAAAATTTGGTTAAAAAGTGAGAATGGTAACTAATTACCTAACAAAGATCACAGAGATAATAAAATTAACAAACCTAGTCCCAAATCAACGAGGAATAGCTTTTTCTCTTGGGACGTTGAAGGCTGACCAAGTAAGAAATTTTCTGGCTTCACATCTCCATGCACATAACTGAAACCGAAGCAAGCCACAAACTATTAGGTTAGTTAATAGAGAGAAACAAACTAACTTAAAGGTTCCCAGCCTCAAAACAGATAGTGTATGAGCTACTTAAATACAAAAAATAGTTCAAAAACAAACCCTTTTGCATGCAATTTTTCAAGGATGGACAGTGATTCAACCGCGATGCAAGCTACCATTTCCGAGGACATTCTGATAAGAGAAAGGGAAAAGAATCGTTAGGTCAGTCATATTTTATCAGTTCTGGAATTTTAAAAATAAAGTTTTTCTCAATATGAATTTTTAAGTACCAAGTGTCATTTTAAAAACAGAGAGGAAGAACACATTACATGTCATTCAAAAGAAACCAAATAAGTTTGGATATTCATGAATGGCAAACTACACTAATTAAATAAAGAGACGAGGAATCTCCAAGGTTGTGTAATGGAGACTTACGCTTGCCCTGAAGTATTCCATATATCCCATAAGCTTGGCCCGAGCATGTCCATAACCTAAGGCCAAAACGTAAAAAAAAAAGGATCTACCATCAACGATATTGACAGGAGGATAGCAGAAAGGAGAGACGGGAAAGGAGGAATCCATTACCATAACATAATAGTCTCCTTGCCTCCCTTTGAAATGTACTCTAGGTACTCCATGGCTTCCACCTAAGGTGCTGTTCACAATAAAAGAAAAATGTAAAAAAATATCAAATTTCAAGTCAATCAAGCACCTAAATCCAGGTTAAAGGAATTAAGAAACACTGAAAGAAAGACAAGAGAATCGAACACCTACTTGTACACCTGCCACTCATGTGGAGGACCATAGTTGCAACCCTTGCTGGTTCGATGCTCAAACTTTAGAGCAACCTATAAAAGAAATTGGGGATGTGAGACACTCTAAACATGATTTCTATTGAGAGGATCCGTCACTGTAGTAACACAGACAAAGTTACATTACCTCCAAGATGCTAGCTCCTGCACTACGTTCGCTACCACCACTAATACGACGTCCCACAAATACTTGACCAAAACCACCTTTCCCTAGCTTTCTCTCAACCTTATATAATGGAGATCCTCCAACTTGGACCTGATAAGAGACATAATCATTAGCCATTACAACACAAAAAGGACAAGTAAGTCTACAATTATTACCCTCTCAGGGAAAGAAGCAGTGTTGCCTTCTTCTTCCGGTGCAGCCGCCTTGTTAGAGCCACCACTATCGTTACCAATAGCCATAACTTTCTTATCTTCTTCAGCAACTATTTCTTTACCTTTCTTTTTATCGATTTTGCTATCCTTAGCCAGACCAATAACCGGATTCTCCTGAATGATTCCCTTATCTTCCTCTTTCAATTTCCTGGCAGCCAATCTCGTCCTCGGCCTCTCCGCGGTNTTCTCCGTAGAATTTTGGGGAAGCTGATTCGGAGCTAAAGAGTCAGTAACACGGCCACGGCGGACTCCACGGCGAAGTTTAGGCATATCTCAAACCCCATGCAATCTAAACGGGACACGAAGAGTCCGATCATTATAGTCCTCCAAAAAAGACAGTTTGGCTCATGACGGATTTGGTAAGCGATTTGAGATATTACCAGAGATCGATTTGCCGATAAGAATTTTATCTGATTTGGGAATTTAGGGTTCGCGGTTCGGTTGCCGATGAAAACGAAAATTATTGATGAAAAAAATCCCAAAATGGTGAGAACGGCGATGTGAAAAGCGATATTTATGCCACGTCAGTTTTTCTCGAGAGGAAGGAGAAAATAAATAAAATTAAAATTTCCTTCTTTTTTTTTTGAACGATAAAACAAAAGAATGTTTATAAAGGAATTAAGAATTAGACAATTCAAAAAAATATAATAATACTGCCTTTTATTTCAGACATTACAGAAAAAATATGAGAATTGACCTTAAGTCACCACTGTCCGTAAATATATTTACTATTTTGAATAAATTTTTATTTCAAACAAAGAAATAAAGTAGGGGAAAATAAATGTATATATTGTAAATTCATTTTTTTGTCTCTCCTTAACAACTTCTTAGAGTACAAAATATTTAGGTTACAAGGTTTGATTAAGGGACCTTTGATTAACTTGTGAATGGGCTCCTCATTTCTTTAATGGGCTTCTCATCATGTATTTATTTTTATATCACAAACCCAAAGAATGTAATAACTAACCGATTGACTATTTCCAAATCAATTTTTCGGAATAGAGAGATTTTGTGCCACTTAATTTGATCCACATAGTCGGACCGGTTTCATGTATAAGCAACTTCTTTTTATTTTATTTTATTTATAAATGAAATTAAAACATTAAAATATGAATATAACTATAAACCAAATACGTGATATTAAGCTATTTAAAAGACAATAAAAACACACGAACACCTCAACTACGATCACGCATCACACAACTAAACCATTCGTAGAATAAAGATTTGTGCAGCAACGATACATTTACCTTATAGATCAGATATGCATTAGATATGTTACATAATCTTAATTCTAATTATATCAGTAATGAAGGTCATAACAATTATATTCAACAGTGGCATCTCCTTACCTTTAAACTACTCAAATCAATAAATTATTTTGGTGTTAATTTTATTTGGTTATGCTAAAGTATTTAAATTTGTTATACATATTCTCAATAACATCAAATTTAAATAGCTAAAATTTTCATTAAAACGAGAAATGTTGGATTCGAATCCCATACATGTATGATGAATTTCAGAAATGAGTAGAATTGGTTCAACGCAACAATTGCTAAATGAATTTTTTTACTGTTTTGGTCATCAATATAAAATTTTTAAATTATTCAAAATATTTATACATGTGTTATTATTTCATATATTAAATTAGTACATACGAAGACCATCCAATTTCAAAGTTGACTATTCCAATATTTAAAGACTAATTCAAATAGGAGTAAGTAGAAACAACTCTACCCCTTTATCTCTACTATTTTTTTCCTCGTTTGAACTTTGAACTTTGAACTTTGAACCCTACACGTTTGTCTTTATCGTCAGCGATAAATATGGAGTAATGATTTACAAACAAAAATAATAATTACATTTGATTATTAAATAATTAAAAAGATATGAACACATTGAGATTGAATGTTATCAAATCATCAGCAAAGATTCCGTCATATGACCAACTGACTCACCATAACCTACACGTTTCTCGTACTTATTTGGATTCCTTCACTTTTCAAACTCGAGAGACCAAGCAAAAACAACAGAACAAAAAAAAAATACAGTGATGACAATCTCAGAAACATTGAGATCAAGCAACAACGAGCTCCCTTTAACAACAGCCGAATCAAACAACAACAACAAAGCAACAGCAAAGAAATTGACTTTGGTCCCTTTAATATTCCTTATATACTTTGAGGTCGCAGGTGGTCCATTTGGAGAAGAACCAGCGGTTCAAGCGGCTGGACCACTTCTCGCTATTCTTGGTTTTCTCATCTTCCCTTTCATTTGGAGTGTTCCTGAAGCTTTAATTACTGCAGAACTCTCTACTGCGTTCCCAGGTACACTAAATCCTAATCAAGTCAAATTAAACAAAGATCTAAGATTTATTTTATTCCTGTATATACAATGTTAAGAACAGTATGTATAGTTTTAAATTTAATCTCTTATACAGGTTTTGTTATACTTTATGATTCAAAAAAACTAGTGATTGTTATGCTTTCTTCAAGAGCTAGGGTTGTGATTTTGTGATTTAAACCTAAAACTTTTTGTGGATTTTTGGTGAGTTGACTCAGGTAATGGAGGGTTTGTGATATGGGCACATCGTGCTTTTGGCTCTTTTGTTGGGTCAATGATGGGTTCGTTGAAGTTCCTTAGTGGTGTGATTAATGTTGCTTCGTTTCCTGTACTCTGTGTCACTTACTTGGATAAGCTTTTTCCTGTTCTTGAATCCGGATGGCCTCGGAACGTCTGTATATTCGCCTCTACTGTGATCTTATCTTTCCTAAACTATACTGGCTTAGCCATTGTAGGTTACACAGCTGTTGTTCTTGGTTTGGTGTCTTTGTCACCTTTCCTTGTTATGTCTGCTATGGCAATCCCTAAGATCAAACCTCACCGTTGGGGTAGCTTAGGTAACAAGAAAAAAGATTGGAATCTATACTTCAACACACTCTTCTGGAACTTGAACTTCTGGGACAATGTTAGTACTCTTGCAGGGGAAGTTAAAAAGCCTCAAAAGACATTCCCTTTGGCACTTCTTATAGCTGTGATCTTCACTTGTGTGGCTTACTTGATTCCTCTTTTTGCTGTTACTGGTGCAATCTCAGTAGATCAGAGCAGATGGGAAACAGGGTTTCATGCAGAAGCAGCTGAGATGATTGCAGGGAAATGGCTGAAAATATGGATTGAGATTGGAGCTGTGTTATCAAGTATAGGACTTTTTGAAGCTCAGTTAAGTAGTAGTGCTTATCAGCTAGAAGGTATGGCTGAACTAGGGTTCTTACCTAAGTTCTTTGGGATACGATCAAAATGGTTCAACACTCCTTGGGTAGGGATTCTAATCTCAGCTCTCATGTCACTCGGCTTATCATACATGGACTTCACAGACATCATATCCTCTGCAAATTTCTTGTACACTTTAGGGATGTATCTAGAGTTTGCATCATTCATTTGGTTAAGAATAAAACTACCTGAGCTAAAGAGACCTTACCGAGTTCCTCTGAAAACCCCAGGGCTGGTGGTTATGTGCTTGATACCTTCAGGGTTTCTAGTGGTGATTATTACCTTTGCTACCAAGGTTGTGTACTTGGTTAGTGGTATAATGACCATTGGAGCAATCGGTTGGTATTTCTTGATCAATTACTTAAGAGAGAAGAAGATCTTTAACTTCAATGAAGTTATTAATGATCTTGACAACAATGTTAATGGAGAACTACATCCCAAAGTCGATGATCACAGTTCTTGATAGAGTTAAACAGAGTGATCTTATAATATCAGTTTATTTATAGTTCTTGCTTTTGTAATAGGTTTTTCTGATAAAAGAGAAACTGTATTGATCAATAGTAGTAAACTAGTTGCACAACACAAGACAGGATCAAGAAGACATCACTCAGATATGTCTCTCTTCTTACTTCTTTATTCACTCACACACAACATAAATATGAAACAAACAAAACACAAGAACTCAAAACTCATTTATGATCATATCTTGGCGTAATCGACTGTTTTCTTTCCGTCATGAGCCTTCCTGAAGAAATACCTGACGTAATCAGAGTAGACGACGTCTCTATAGATTGGTTCCTCTCCATTTGCAGTCACTTCAGGAAGAGGACCAATCACTGACTCTGGTTTTGGATTCACAAATATAGGAACTGAGATTCTGTTATTGTTACCGTTGGCTAAGACACGATGTTCCACACTCTTGTACCGTCCATTACTCATGATCTGCATCGCATCTCCGATGTTGATAACAAAAGATCCAGGAACTGGTGGCACGTGAACCCAGTTCCCTGAGGTTAGTGAACGTACATGTAAGCCACCTATCTGGTCTTGTAAGAGAATGGTTAAGGAAGAGACATCTGAGTGACGACCAACACCAACGGTTAGGTCAGGGTTAGGACAGATCGGGTAATAGTTAAGGTTGACACGAACTGAACCCATAAAGAGTGACTCTTTTGTCTCGTCTAGCTCTTTAATATTGAGATTCTTTCCCAAATACTCTAAAAGCTTCCTCACCATCTTCTTCGACTTGTTCATATACTCTAACGTTTCATTCCTACAAGATAAAAAAATAATAATCAAGAATTTGATATGAGTGAGTTGAAGAAGTGTGAAACTTCACCTGCAAATATCAGGCCAGAACTGTGAGGCTTCATCTTCAGAAACAAAGAAGAGACTGAGATAATCTTTCCACTCAAGAGCTTTCTCAGCACGAGGACTAAAACTAGTCCCAAACCTAACAGTCGTCGACAGAGAATTCTCCTTTGTGTATTTACTCTTCTCTTCAACAGGAAGATTAAAGAACCTATGAGTTGCAGCTTTAACGTTTTCAAGAACATCCAAAGGAACTCCATGGTTGATTACTTGAAAGAAACCCCATTTCTCAGCAGCATCACATATAGCTTGAGCAACACTGTTTTGATCAGGGTTTGACATGTCAATGACAGGAATAGCTTCATCTGTTTCGTTGACAAATTTGTTGATAAGTCGTTCTTCAAAAGGTTGAATGTATTGATCTGGTAAAGCTTTGATTCCTGTTTCTGATAAACCCTTGACACCATTTCCTTTGTTGACTACAAACTCGGTTACTTCAGCTGGGTTTGAGAATTGAGCTATAGAGAGTGTTGGAGCCATTAGAGCCATTGGATCTTTTTGTGTTTGCTTTAAGAAATTTGAGACTGAGATTTTGTTGTGAAGATTAGATGAAGAGAAGAGAGAGTATTTAAAAGAGAATATGTAATGAGATAACAACCTCTATGTCTAACGCCATGCTTCTTCTTTCTTTTTTCCCGCTTTCATTTCTTTATTTAAAATTTCACATTTGTATTAAATTAATTGACTTCACAAATAATATTATAGTTATAGTTGATGGTTATTTTATATTTGACTATATCAGCTCTCCAACTAACAATTTTTAGTAATAGTGCCTTGTTAGTTATAACTACAACATCAAATATCATATACATATTATTAGGATATGAAACAACATCATCAATGTCTTGATTGATACACTCCAACCCTATTTTATTTTATTCTGTCTTCTCATCTGGCTGCAAATATGGTATCAACAAATTGATTTGTTTTTCAGATCCATTGTCATTATTTCATTCTTTTTTTTTTTCATTAATCTCTACTTTCTCACATAGTTATCGTTTGAGTAGGTGGAGAAGCATGGGACTAGCTGACTAGGCATAGTTGGTAAGGTTGTGGCAAGCTAGAGTGGGCTTTTCTAAGCCCAAACTAATTGTTTGAATTAACCATTAAGGTCGGGTCGGTGTTATGAAAATAATCTTTATCCTCGAGGACAAAACTGTCTTTCAACGCTAACAGAATAGGATCGGATTCGTAAAAAAAACATAATCTCTACTTAAAAGAATCTTATCACTTTTTTGTTCTTTTATAATTTCTTGTCACACAAGAAACTAAATAAACAAATGAAATGCTGCTGTGTTACAAGTAAGATAGGAATATAAAATAAAAAGAATACAAAAGAATTTCTAAGTCATAGAATCTTCTCTATTCACACAAAAAGAATAGATAAGATCGAAGAGAACTTATTGTGCATCTGTTATGAATGTGAAATATCTGCAGGTAATGACATTCCTCGCCATAACGGTGACATTTGAGGCGTTTGCGTTTGCGATGACGATGAGAAACAGAGTCTTGAAACAGAAGCACTTCTTGGTGACAAGTTAACTTGTTCTAGTGCTTGAAACTGAAGTTCTGATGGATAATCTCTTACACAACCTATCCTTGGTCCTGCACCTGTTGTCCATTTGCATGATAATTGTTTCCCAAGTTGGAAAGATTTTGTTTCCTTCTTTGAATTTATCCTTTTTAGGATTGATTCTTGTGGAATCTTTACTACTTCACTCTCCTTGTTTTCTTCTTCGTCTTCTCCTCTGGGTGAGCTATGCTCTGAAGGTATTGATTCTTGTTCTAAATCAAACATCTCTTCTTCCTCTTCATCATCACCAGAATCATAGTCTTCAGATAATTTTGTAGACTTTGATCCTGCAGATTGGGTTTCATCGCCAAATGTACTGAAGGATTCCATCTTTTTTGGTGTCTCAAGATTAGCCAACACTAGAGTTGTTTCTTCTTCTTCTTTTGGATCAGCTTTATCTTGAAAGGAAATGGTCTTCTCAGCCTCCAAATCCTCTTCTAAAGACAGATTTCTCATATGAGTGCTTCTTTGTTTGTAAAGAGAGAATTCATCTTCATCTGTAGGACTCATCTGAAACATAAAAAAAAACACAATAAGAACATAATCCTCAACAGACTCAAGAATCAAACAATCAATTTTCATTCAATAAAATTCTCTTTCTCTTACCTTTACATCGGTAATGTCAACATCATTCTCTCTGAGGAAAGATAGAAAGTCCAAGAAATTCTCTTCAGTAGGTTGATAATGTCCACTGTGTGGCCAAACAGCTTTAAGAACACCATTCTCAACAACTAATCTTCCTGCTGCAACAGTAGCTCCTCCAGCTAAGAAGCTTGAATGTTGAAACGTACCCTTCTTCTTCTTTCCAACATACAACACTTTCGATGTACTAAGCACAAATATCCATTTGGAATCACTATCTTCCATAGCAGAAGTTTGAAGTATTTCTCCACTATGTTTGTAGAAGAACTTGCCGTCTTCCACAACCACCTCATAAGCTTTCCTTTCCATCTACAGAAAAAAACATAAAGATGACAAAAATCAGAAACAAGTTCTAGTTTCTTGACGAAACTACTTGTTGAGCAGAGATAAAGGGATGGATACTAACCGGACCAAGGTACTTGATGCATTGCTGTTGAAGTTTCCACCGCGTACATTTCTCAACCAGATTAACTTCTTTTCCCTCGCCGATATCAAGCCTACAACATTTGAATCAAAACCATATCTAAGTTTTGTTTCTTGACTTAGGACAAAAAAAGTGTAGGAATGGGATGATAATGAGTGGGTGAGAAGGAATTACCAGTAGAAGAAAGGTTCTCTACTTTGACAGTGGAGCCATTTGTTGTAGTAAAAGTGCAAGTTGTGTCCATATCGATGTCTCGGGTCAATCTGTATACAACCAAAGTAAATAAACCAAGATCAGATTACATTCAATAACAAACAAAAGTAGTAAAAACAAAAACTGAGATTAATCTCTAACATACCGCTTCAAGCCAGTGTTGTAAAGCAAGCTTTTGAGCTTTTCCATTCTTAGATAAACCTTTGCCAACCTTAGCTGCTCTAGTCCTCGCTCTAGACCATCTTGAAATCGCTGTTTCATGTTTCTCAATATCAAAGAAAGATATAGAACTTCTCTTCAACTCAGCAAAATCCAAAAGTTTCCACCTGTGAATAGAAACAACACAACATTAGAAATCAACACAACACAACAAAACACAACATTTTATGAGTTTCAGAAAAAAGAGAACTAACCAGCTTTGCTCCACGAGCACGGCGCAATCAGCAAGCTTTCGCCTAGTACGGAAGCTCTTGTAAACCTTTTGAAGTTTAATAGCAGCTTCATGTTTGGGATTAGTCGGATCAAGAAGAGAGAATTCTTTAGGAATCTCAAAGCCATTGTCTTTAGTATAATCTTCTTTAAAGAGAGATCTGTTAAGTGAGATCATTCTCTCAAGTTGCATCCCTTTAAAGCTAACAGATTTCTCAATAATCATTTGACCAGTTCCCATAGATTTAAAAATCGTAGGCTCAAGAGAAGCGTCATTGAAATTAACAGATCTCTTGGGAGTTTTACACTCGTCATCATCACCAAAGCTTATGGAATTCACCGTTACGGAGGAGTCTAAAGCAGTCTCCACGTCGTCTTGCTCGGTGAACGGACAAGAGAATGATAAACCCATTCAACAGATTCTGACCTGAAGTCAAACATCAGGATTTTGTTATGTCTCATTCATATATGTACACAAACAGGTGTGTATAGATAGAGAACAAAGTGCATTTTCACAAACACCTTCCGAACAATATATTTCAGTAAAAGAAGGAATTTTTAATGGGGAAAAAAACAGAATTTTTCGGATCTGGAAAACAGAGCATCATGGAATTAAATAAGAACCGACTAAATGGAATACATTATATCCGGTACATCTTGAGTTGTAAGTTTCATCGATCACTAGCTTTTAAAATAACCAAGAAATTTTAAATCTCTTATAATAATGGGTTGATAAATCTTTTGATAAAAAAAACAGAGAAAAAAAATGGAAAAAAAGAGAGATAGAAGATGGTGAAGATAAAAGAGAGAGTAATACCTTAGGATGAATATATGATCGATACTTTGATTCCTTCTATCCCCAAGCAGATAAACTCTTTTGAGGAATCTTTAAACTTTTCTATGTGTTCCTCTTGAATCTTCTTTTATTCTCTTCGTCAATTGTTTGAAAGGTTTTATTTTTATTCCTTCAACTAATGAAAAAATGGAGCTCTGAAAATCGTAAGTTACAAAGTCTACAGCAATGGAGTTTATATATATAATAGTAATAACAATAGCGACAAAGAGACAGGAAGAGTGTATTGAAGTGAGAGAAGCGTCGATATTTCCAACCACGTGTTTTAGTTGCTGAATATTCATTTATTCATACCTAGTCTAAAGTTTTTTTATGTCTGTTTTTTTTTCGACTTTTTTTATGTTCTATCCATATTATATACCCAGTAAAAAATGTTTACGGTTCCGTACATTTAAAAATCTTTAAAACATTTTTAATAACTTATATATATATATCAGATTATCTACTTAACTTTTTATATGACTTGTGTTTTTATTGTTATATAGTAAATTATCTATTACTATATTATTTACTTCAATTCGTGACTTACAAGTTTTAATTTTCGTTCTAAATTTCCAAGAGAAATGGTCAGCCGTGATTTACAAGTAGATTTGACTCGATCCATTTTCCCGAGTTTAGTTAGTAGAAATTTAATGCCAGTATATAGAGTGACGTAGTTGCAGACGTGGAACTTTTAATTAATTGAATACTTACGTTGAAATTTTGCTTTTTTATCCATATTTATTTTAGATATAATAAATTCAATATTAGTTTTCTCAACCAAAATATACTATTTCATGAAATTTCCTTCTTCCTTTCGCGGTGTTTTGGTGGGTTAATAAGAACAAAAACTATGGAATAAAAATAATATATATATGCATATATTGTAGTATATGTTAGAGCGTCTCAATATATTTTAATCATAATATAACAATGCAATGGAACATTCAACCTTTGTATCTAGTGAAACTTTGCATAATTTGTGTAAATGTATAATAGTTTATTCCTAAACTTTGTGGACAATATAGCATCGATAATAATTAATAACATGATCTATATAATTGATTTGATTAATAAACAAGTGAGTACCACATAATACATGCATGCATATGCAAGCATATTGAAAATTAGATCGATAGCGACTTGTCTCCTTATTTATCTGTCTCTCTAACAAACTCTAAACATATCAAAACTTTGTAATCGAATTGCATCTTTAATCAACAACATTTTTTAGTCAAAATATTTTTATTTGGTTCATTTGGTATTTATTAAACCCAAACTACAAACCACTATCAATAAGCAGATATTAACTAACACTAGTCGATTAACTACAATTGAAAGGTCGTGAAGGTAGGTAAAATGTGGACAATTGATTTATATACTCCATTGATAGGATTAATCAAACAGTGAAATGCATGCATATTCTTAATTAATGTTTTTTATCCTTAATTAATATTGATAAAATGTATTATAATTGTTACGTATTTTAAAATTATTAGCATGTTGGTCAATAAGTGATACGATGACGAAAAGTGAATATGAACAAGAGGTCATATACGCGTTACTTTACACATCATATATTCGTAGTGAGATACCTAGTTTCGTACTTATTAATATACTATAAAGTATAAACTTTGGATAAAATGATATATGGATAACTTTTTACATTTTTAAATATACTTTCTTGCTTTAATATATTAATATTAATTTAACTTAAAGTTGCCTACGTACGCGTTGTACTAAGAAACCCAAACATCGGTCGGAACGTAGCATTAAACCACCGGTGCAATGAACCATAACGATTTGTCGAATCCTGAGAAAACAATGAGCCTGTAAGATTTGATTTACGTGTCTGAATATCAAAGAAATCAATAGTTTGTTTAAGCTTGGATCTCAATCGATATCGTTTCCTTCATTGAACATTAACATTTTTAAATAAGAAACTAACATTTAAATTCTAGGGTATACTAATAAGTGAACATATACAACTGTCAGCTCAGATCTCAATGAACAAAGTGATGGTAAAATACTAAATAATAAACACTTGGCTCACTGCGTACGGATTCATTAAATGCATTGTTTCATTCATAATATAGTTTTTTCATTTATAATATCTCAAAGGAATTGTGGCTACTATGTTCTACTATACTGTTAAATTTAATCCATATGACAATCATTTAGAAGCAATCAACACTTAATACAAAAAACCATGATTTCCAAATCACAAAATCGTGAACTTGGATTTCGTTCTCTTTATTAAGACCATAATTGATCACGAAACAATTAAAAACCAATCATCTTAGATTATATTCTCTTAACACATAATGAAAATATTTAAAATTAATTTAGCTATACATAGTTCATATTAGAAAAATAAAATACTTTGACGAAAACAACTTGGGACCGTACAGAAAGCTCGCCACGTGTCAGATCAACATTGAACCACGAGGCCTCAAGTACCACACCGTACCTAACGTGGAGACAACCGTATCGGCACACAAATTTATGACATTTTTTGTGTCTTCAAGAATATTAGATCTGTGAACTCGTAATTATTATAGGTAGTTTTATTTATTTTAATTATGGTTGATCTGATATAAATTATAAATATATAATGACTCCTGTAAAGTTAATTGGTCCCCAATTGAATTGATTCAATGATTATGTATTTATTAGTAGTAATAATTCCAACTTACATATTAAAAAATTATATATACAAGTTGGCTAAAGTTTCTGTTATTGAAATTATTGCCCAATTAAAGCTTATGGAACTATACTCAGTTTTAAAACTTCTGAAACTCTATTCAATTTTAATAATCAAATATATATTTTAGGATGAATTAAATAGTTTATTACCAGTAGTAGCGAGATATAAAGTCAAAGGATAGCGTAACAGCCTGATTCCAGCTGGTTAGCACAAGGACGAATTAAATAATGCCAGAGAGGATTCGTTTTAAGGGTAAAATCGTCCAATCATTATAGAAAAAAAAGATAAAATAATAAATGTAAGAGAGCAAAGCCAGAAAACGACAAAAGAAGACGCGGGGGTTGGTTCAGTAAAAAGGAGAAAAGTGCACCGACGCGACGACAAGTAGGAGTGAATCGAACCACCAACACTTATGTTTCGGTGCACCGTCTCGTACTTTAATATTTGATGAACTTTTCCCAAGAGAGTACGGCCACTTTTGCTTTTGTTGACCGTTGCTGGGTTTATAGTCTCTTGTTGACTGACTCGTTCATAACTCATCTTTACTTGCTCTTCTGTCTCAAACGTGTGGAATGGATTTATATTATAACAAATATTTGACCCTTAAAAAGTCATGGTAAAACTTGTAATTGGAATAGTTCATAGTTTCTTTTATCGAAGGGTGAATTTCTATAGTTCATTATAATTTGATTTAAAATACATCAAAAAAGCATAATCTTAAAAAAATGTGTTAAGGTACCACATTTTAAAATGTAGAAAAAGACAGAAAATAGTGGATTTGGAATAGGTCAATTCTCAAAAATATTATCAAATTAATTTTAATTTTTATAAATATCATTAAAATTAATTTAAGACAAAATTAACATTTAATATTTCAGTTAAACTAAAAATTAGATTATATTTTTGAAAAATTATACAAAACCCAAACAATAAAATAATAAACTTAACCACTAACTACTCAACACAAATAATAATAAAAAAAAAATTCAACCACTAAATACTCAACCCTAACATTAAATTAAAAATATGATTTTAATAAAAAATGTTATTTATGTCTAATTAAAAAAAATAATGTAATTTTGTCTTGTAAATTATAAATGATGATAATTGAAAAAATTACTCTTGGAATATGTTAACCATACGATTTATTTTATTATTATAATTTGTCTGTGAATATTAATTTATGTTGACTTTTTCACACGGTTTTACTTGCAACAATAGACTTGAAATTTACAAATGATTTTATTTATTTTAACGTCACTAGTTAATACTTAGTATAATTTTCTTGTTGACTTATTCATATTTGCGCATATAATACTCACGAATTCCGACAGCAAAAATGTCAATTTTACTATTTTCTTAGAGACAAACAAAAAAGAGAAACATTGACTTGTTAATTTTAAGGTTTTAGTTACAAACAAGTTGGTCTACTACTTTTGAATGAGTCACTTAATACATTTTAACCAAATTACACGATATCAAACATTTACACTTTTACTTATTCAAAAAGGTTTGATTTTGTTCCTAAGCAAAAATTGAACATAGGACCAAGTGAAGACTAAAACTTGATTTATACGAAAAGTTTAAACCTACCTATAATAATTGTATTGATAAACATAACCACAATGAACAAAAACCTATCGCCATCATTAGTTACATCAGAGCCGTCCATTTCAACATGGGGACAAAACTTTTGGTTGTATCCTATTTAATGGGATGTTTCTATTAAGTCAAATACTATTTTAAGCTATTAAAAGCTAGTTCATCTACTTTGGAATATATATGTCATATTAAGATATAATGTTTTTAGCCATATATATATTTCATGAATTTGTATCATTTAGAGATCCAGCTTTGTAGGTTTAGTTTTTATTTTCAATTTTTTATTGAAAGCTTGGTCTTTATGTGATCTCAAGAATAAAATTTTACTAATATCATTACCCAATAGGATTATACAAATTCATCAACAAATAACCACAAAACTAATATCTACATGGTTAAAGTCATAGCTTAATATTTTATTTATTACTAAAAAGATGAAGCTAGAGAATTAATTGTTCTCAAAATCATGGGATTTCATTGTTAAACATTTTTTAACGGTGCAAAAATGTCAAAATCAAGACTTAATATTCAGATGAGGTCAATCACTTATCCCAATATTTATAGAGAACTTGAACGGCAAGTTGGTCTATGAAAAGTACTCATAAAACAAGTCTAGTATACAAAGTCAAAATGTTAAGAGTGTTTTCCAAGAAAATTACGGCCAATTCAACTATGATAATGATTTTATAAAGGAAAAAAATTGAAGTTTCGTAGTAAAAGCTATGTTTTAAAGTTTTACTTTAATTTCTACATGGAAAATTTCTCTTTTATTTTCAGCTACAAAAATAATTAAACCAAAAATAATCTTTTATTTTTCAACTACCGAAAACAATTAAGACATTTGTGTTAGTTGCGGTGTAGATCGCTAGACCAACCACGTACTTATTTATTATTAAAATTGTAATTATACATATAATTATGGTTATATTTTAATGAAACATCTTAGTTAGGATTGGTACACCCCATGCACAATTCATGCCTTTCAATTCAAAAACCACAAAGTGATGAAGAAAATAATAATATACATCCAAAAATTAATTAAGAAACTAATTGTTTAAAGAATACATAAATACATGAGTATTACAGATACTCCATATTAATCATGCAAATGAATGTATACATATCATAATGCTAACAAACATAAGTGATAACAAACATTTTAAATACAATCTTTAAAAAACTACAATTAACATATACATAACATAATGCTACAAAGTTGATATGAACAACAACTATAAAATATAAACAAAAGAGTCATAAATTCAATTCAATGAATAAAATCACATGTAAATATTGAGTTGTTATAGATATATATAGATATCATTGATTATCTATTTTGAGACAATTGCTTAATTTGCAAACAACCATATTTTCATGCATTTCTCGAAATTCTTTTATAACAACCGCATGATATCCGCCGAACATAGTAGAGCGGTTTGAACATCTAAAACCAGAATAGATATACTCATCTCTAAATTGAGATATCGATCATTTAGAAATCAAATCAACTCCTATTGTTTGTTTTTTGTTTTTAGAAGCTCCACCATAACAAATTTCATGGTATTGATTCTTTAAGGAGCTTTTGATTTTGGTTATTCTTATATGAGGTTCATTAGCGCTTGGATGTTGGTGATCAGTGCACAAAAACTATTCTATAGTTTATCCGAGAATCTTGTTTTCTTGGATGTAATGTAAAACATGATGAATGTTATTTCCATACCAATGATATACATGTACATATTATGCACGAGTTTTAACATATTCTCATAGAGAAGTCATATTTATTTTCTTAAGGTCAATTGTCATCATCCACGACTTAATTGTCACCTAAATGATATTAAGCAATTCAAATGTATTGATATCTCATTATGACCTTTCATTCTATTTAAAATTTTGATTTAAAAAATAATAATAATCAAGATTACTATGGATATGATTGTATGTGTATCTCCATGATTGCAACTCAACAAAATAAATCAAGATGGATTATGTTAGTGTGAGAAGCGATTATGTAAAGTAGTGAATTAAAATAAATATGTAATTTGAATATAAAAAAATATTTTTTATGATTTCTTCTTATCATGAATTGTACAAAAACAAGTGCAACAAGTTGTACTTGAATTGAAGCTATTAAAACTAATATGAAAAGGTTCGGGACAGTATATGCAATAACAAGGTATTACATAAAATAAGATATATGAATTATTTAATTAATTAATGAGCCAATATGGAAGCCACATGGGAATTGTGATAATTTTAGGAGACAAAATATTGCATGATATAGCTAACTAGCTACAATATTAGCTGGATGTACCACTACTCATTTGACACAATAATCTCTTCAACGTTTCAGTTTAAAAAAAACATGTTTCATGCATGAATTTGTTAGATACATTAAGAAAAATGATAACTTTTGTGTTAGAAATTTTATGAAACAAATTTGGTTTTGTTTGGATTTCGCATTTAGAAGAACATCTAGTTAATGCTTAAATCCATATATGAACATATAAGTACAAACATTGGTTTTCATGCAATCATACATCTATATTCTTTTTTTATTAACCAATGAAATTGCTTTTATATATGAACATAAAAGTTCAATTTCATTTTATATAGTCTATAAACAAAATTATGCAAAGTCCTTACATTTTTTTGAAAAGTCATTATTATTCAGAATCAAATGAACAAATTTAATTTCAGACCTACGTGACAATGAAATTAATTTCGAATCTAAATTATATTGTGGTCTCTTTTAATCCCATTCTCACGAGAGTTGTCTCACCATAACTTCTTTGAAGGTACATAAGCATAAACTCTTCTTCATTCGTAGACAGAATTCATTTTCTTGTCTTGCAAGCAATGTGACTTTTTTCTCCAATGATAGATGTGCTCGTCTTCCTTGCAAGATGGAACACATGTTACATCGCCATCCGTTAAATGTTACATGAAAACATAACAAACATAGAGGAAGGGGTTCTTCACTTGCTCGATATGTAAACAAGACTCTTGTGGTTTCATGTATAGGTGTTGTAAAGAAGATTGCTGTTTTAAGATAGATGTAAATTGGGTTTTCTTTGTCGAGCCATTCAACCATACGGCATATCAACATCCTCTATCTCTTAAACAACAGTTTGACAATGGGTCCGACCGTCCGAGCCATTTGAATGTTTTGGTTGCGACCTATCTTCAAGAACTGTGGTAGCTTGTTCTTATGCGTTTCACATTGGAATTCAAAAGTGCAACTTAACTAGGAACGTTAAAATGCAAGTACGAAACTCATCCACTTACACTTTCATTTTATTAATGGTTTCTTAGGTTTGCTTTGACAAAGCGAAGGCATGTGATATCTAGACTGTTCAAGATGGCTTATGCGATGGCTAGGTTTATGTATTCAAGCAAAGCTTGTTTTCTATCTCAGGTATGCGTTTCTCTTTTGACATTGAGTACGTGTTGGTTTAGTACGTAGCATAACTTAAAAGATTAAAACCTCAATCAATTAAGCCAAAACATCTTTAATGCTGATACAAATGACACGTGGAGAATACGTGCCTTAGGGTGTAATCCTGGGCTTGATGGGCCAAATGTTCGTTTAAGTTTAGATCTGATGTTAATCCCTTAATGGGCCTAAAGTCTAATGAAATGTTAAATTGCCGCCAATAAAATAACCGGTAAGGTCCAAAACCAATATAATAATCTGGTTTAACTCTGTGGTTTTCAGTTTTCTTATCAGCTGTTTTAATGGTCACTTTATTGATTAATTTCCTTTTTTCACTAAAAATTAGGAAAAAACTTTACGGATCAATTTACTTTTTTGCCCCCACCTTGTAATTTCCTTTTTTTTTTTTTTTNAAAATAATTTTATCCTTCTTCAGATAAAAAAAAGTTCTTAACGATATCTATCTCGCGAGCTGTTTCTGTAGTCTATCAAATCAGCCTCTCTCTGCGCCTGTGGTACATAATCTCTCTTGTCCTTTCTTTCTTCTTATTACCTTATCGTCGAATTTATCAGAGGGAATAACTTTGTTTAGTTCTTGGTTCTCGAGTGCGGTCGGGTTAATTAACCATGGAAATCGGAGATTTTCATTTCTAGTTCTTTAAAAAGTTATGATTTTATTAGTCCTCTCTATTAAATTGACCTCAGATTTGAATTCTTGGTAAAAGATTGGTTCTTTATTTGTCAAAATTGCTGTTGAGGTTATTCTTTGATTGTGGGAACATGTATTCTTAGAAGCTGATAAGTAAGTAGTGCTTCTGATTTCTCCGATTGATATATGTTAATCAGCATTTGGTAATTGTTTTTACGCCTTATAATTTGTGAATTCAAATTTTTTATATACTTTTGAAGTTTTTGTTGTTGTTGTTGTTGTTGTTGCTGTGTATGCTTCTGTGAATTCAATTATATCTGGCTCATTTTCTGACTTAGTTTCTGTTGGATGCGTGATTGATAAAGAAAGTAAAGTCTAGACTCAATGAGGGGAAGAAGCGACACTCCATAGCCACCAAGGGGCTACGGGAGGAGGGGCCGAAGCCCTAGCCCTGGAGGACTATTTGGTGGAAGCCGTGACAGGGATCTCCCAACTAGTCTTTTGGTTCGTAACCTACGCCGGTCATGATTGCCGGTATATTCTTTACTACTTATTCTGAGTTCTTTGCACTGCCTTCTTCTCTCTGATACTGAGATTTTTTGGACCATTTCTATTCAATGATTTTGTAGCTATGTAAAGTTTTGTGTTTCTTGTTTAGGCCTGTTTGAAAGGCTTCCATAAAACTGGTGTATGACTCGTTATTATAGATTGATAGACATGTTGGGTTCTGTGGATGCTTTTTGAGTGAAAGATATATTTAAAAGCATGTAACGGATATATTTTGAAACATCAAAGAAGTGTCAGTTATTTGCAATATGTTGACTTTGTCATCTCTTGACTCTCTTTTCTCCAGGCAAGAAAACCTCAGAAGGCCATTTGAGCAGTTTGGTATTCTCACAGACATCATATGGATGGTTTTCTTCTTCTTGGTCGTGAGTTGACTGTCGTATTTGCAGAGGAAAACCGGAAGAAGCCAACTGAAATGAGAACAAGGGATCGAGGTGGAAGGTTAGTTGAGATTCTTCCTCTGCTGAACAAGGGACACTAGAGAAGGATTAGTTTGTCATTACAACCCTTAAGAGATGACTTGTATTGTTTTCATGTTTGTAGGAGCAACAGATTCGGTGACAGAAAACGTACTCCTCCTCGTCACGAGCAGGCAGCCATGGCTCTACCTAAAAGACATCAATCTAGGTAACTAGCTCTTGCATACCTGTTGCAGTTATATCCTTCCAAATATCATTACAGTTGTCTGATGGATTAAACCACTCTCTACTTTCCAGCTCTGTTTTATGGCAGGTCAATTTCACCTCAGGATATTAGAAGGAGAGGTCATAACTCTTTCGCTCACCAACCCATATTGGCTCAAGGGTTCGCAGTGGGAGAGTGAAGAGCCGTAGAAGAAGCATAAGCCCAAGAAGAAAGAGGAGGTACACAGCTGAACAAGCCGGGAGGAGCAGTAGCCCTTTCCCAAGTCAGAGGAGGAGTCGAAGCCCTCGTGGAGAAAGTAATGGAAACCGTTCTCCAAGCCAGTGATTACACACCACCATGTATCCCACTATTCAGTTGTTCAGTTTTGTTTGTGAGTTTTGCTTTATCAGATATTTTGTTTGCCTCTAGATTGAAATTTCCTTATTAAGTCTTTGTTTAGTTAAGTTCGAAGACATATCTTTGTAGTGCTACTGGTGCTTTGTTTTATGTTTTAATCCATGGATGATCTTGAGACATGACTTTGAAGGTGCATGTGTTTTTTGTCATGTTATCTTTTTTAGATCTCATCTAACAATTGTTATGGTGAAAAATTTGGGATCCCAAAAGAATTTGGCTTATTAGGGAAATGGGAGAAGCTTTCTGACGTATGGGCCTTCCATTGATTTTGAATCGGCCTTTCTCACTTTCCAGCTAATTTATTTTGTTTTTTTTATTCTCCTTAAAGCATATTTCATAGAGAAAAGAAAAAAAGGTAATGGTTTCTTTCTAAATACCTAAAAGTAAGGGGTTTTGCAATATTTTTCTCTAAAAGTGGTCATGTGATTTGTGTGTTCTTTTAGCCAGGAATTTTTTTTACTTGCGCTTGGCTTGTACGACTTCTTAGTCTCTTAAGCCAACAGAAGCCTTGTTCCTCCTCGCATGTTTATGGAATTCTATTGAATTCTCAGTTTGATCCAGGGGCGGATCTAGAAAAAAATTTTAGCAGGGGCAACTGCCCCACCTCCTCCCTT
>KE156412.1:77475-89985 GCA_000411055.1 Leavenworthia alabamica
GACATCTGTTTCAGCGTCAGGGAAGAGAATTCAGATGGAAATGGGAGAGCTCAATATAAATCCACCTCTCGATTGCTCAGCTGGACCAAAAGGAGATAATCTCTACCATTGGATCGCCACCATCATTGGTCCTTTAGGTATAAGTATACGATTCTCTTTATATAAGATCCAATTGAAATTATTAGGTTTTTAAAAACTCTTATTTGATTTACAGGAACTCCGTATGAAGGAGGGATTTTTTTCCTGGATATAATATTTCCTTCTGATTATCCATTTAAGCCACCTAAGGTATAATCTTAATTTCTTGTTTAACTGAGTAATAATTTAGGGTTTATGAGTTTTGATTATAAATGCTTAGTTGGTAGCTCATGTTTTTAGGAAGAATCTATTGTTTGTACTTAATATCAATGAACTCTTTTGGTGTTTCATAGAGAAACAAGTTATCAGATATATGGTCTTGAGCTTTGCACTTTAGTCTTAAGTGTGGAGAGGATTTGCAGGTGGTGTTCAAGACTCGGATCTACCATTGCAATGTTGATACTGAAGGGAATTTAAGTGTGGAGATTCTAAGAGATAGTTGGAGCCCTGCACTTACTATCACTCAAGTCTTACAAGCCATTAGATCTATCTTCTTAAAACCTGAACCTTGTAAGTTTATATACTCTTCTCTCAAACAGGCTTTACATCTATCATTTTCATGTCCTTTGATGAACTAGCAAGCTTAGGTCAATGTCCTCATCCAACTACTGCCTTTTAACTTCGTTACTATGTCTCTATATCTTTCTCTTAACCATATGTTCTTGTTTTTTCATGTAACAGATAGTCCAACTTTACCAGTGATTGCACAGCTCTACTTATCAGATAGAGAAAAGCATGATGGGATAGCCAAGGAATGGACATTGAGATTTGCCAAGTGAACATGATCTGAATCTTTCAATACGAGGAAAGACAAGATATGTATAATAATTACACCTACTTCTTTGGTAAATCATCAATGTACATCCTTCTAAGTGGAACCACAATGTTAGATGACCAATAAAATTGTTTGCTCGGTAGGACCTACTCTCAATAACTCCAATTTATTGAAGTTTATACAATTCTAGTGTTGATATCTTTTCTTCAAGGACTTGATAACTAAAGACCATATATAGTCTGAATCTAATTGTTTATTTTAAAAGAAAAATATGAGTTCTTTTTTTTTGTTGTTGGTTTAGAAACTAGAACAATGGACGATCACTTGAGAAGCTCGTAAATGATATAATTAAAGTGGAGAGTATTAGTTGGTACCTAACAAGTTCTATAATCTTTATGATTTGATTGTCTCCAAACAATAAGATCAGACTTTCTATTGAAGAGCCATATGAGAGAGACCAAATCTACCGGTCAATTCTTTTGTTCTTTTAACCTAATTCATATTTGCATAATTATTACAAATTCGTAACCCATCTCGTATAAATATATTTAGAATAAGCACATTGAACAATAATGCTTGAGAAGAACAGCATGTATTTTGAGACTCTGCGACCAACATTTTCATATCGGTACGTAGTATTTATATATATATTTTTCGATTATTAACATAATATATGTATCTTAGATATATATATATATATATGTATATGTAGATGAATGTGTATTTTTCTGCATTACATGTATATATACTTAATATCTTGATCTTTTTTTTGTTGATGTTCTCCTTCGTTGGATTCATGTTTATAACGTCTGTTGTTTTTACTTTGGCACGATGAGTAATGTCTATATATATATAACTTTAAAATCTATTAATCGTAGCTTTAGTGTAATAAAAATTAAAAAATGTCCTCAAGAATTATTTTCTTATAATTTCAGTTACAGTTAGTTAATTTTGCTACTGTGGTATATGAAACAAAGGGTCAAAGAGAAGGTTAGGTCGGAGCAGCATGCATGCGAAGCTCGTTTAAGTCAACTAATGCAGACGTCAATCAAACTAACGGCTGGTATTTGAAACGATTAACCTATGATCAGTATATTCTAAACTTGGTCTATACTCAAAATTAATTTATAGACTTTAAAATATTACCACTGAATGCATTATGTAATAAAAGACCATTTGATATTCGCATTATGGATAAATGGTCTTATGACAAACAATAGATATGTCCACATATATAGAGAGTTTTGTGTAATCTATTAAACACATATGTGATTTAATAATCACCACAAAAACAACTTTGCACACATAACAACCTTTGTAATCACATATATAGAAGACATTCGATTAAATTATATATCCTCTTGTCTTTGGTCATGTCCTAAGCTCGACGACGTTCCGACAATATCCGTATGCATCTGCAAAGGTTGTGATATTGGGATCTGGCCACTAAAAGGATCATCATCATCGTTGATAAGTGAATTAAGAAACGAGGAGAACTTGTCGTCGTAGTAGAATTCGAAGTCAGCATCGTCTTCTTGGCCTAAGACATTGATACTTATCTTCTTAGCTCCATCTCCACTACTAACGGTGGCATCAGTGAGAGAACTAGACTTAGGCTCAAGAGGGTTTTGTGCACCGGAAACTTCTTCTGGTTTATGGATATTGTTTGTATCAATAGGCTTATGGGTTCGAGGATCAATACCTTTACTTAAAAGTTTCTTACGAAGATGAGTGTTCCAATAGTTCTTGATTTCATTATCAGTCCTTCCTGGTATTCTTCCCGCGATCAGTGACCACCTGCATCACATAGTAGAATATATTCATGAAGATGCAACATATATATAAATGACCTTAAGCTGCATTTTAATTTAGTAAACATGATCATAATTAAACAATTTGAAACCAGAAATGAGTCGCTACTAGCTAGCTTTATAATACAAGAAAAAGATTAATATTTTGTTAAAAAAAAAATCCAGTCACGAATTAAATATATATATATAATAAATTATTTTACTAAAAAAGGGTCAATAAATTATTTTATGTAGAAGAAATTAAACCCTAGCTCAAAGCAAAATAAAAAAAATATTAAACTAACTCTACGTAGAGACATATATATACTACAAACTATACTATTTTCTATATATGTAATACTATCTTCTATATATGTAATATGATTTTGTCATTGAATTAATATATACAAAATACTAATTGTAGTCTCTATATATTACCGGTTGCCGAGGAGGCGGTGAAGGCGGAGGATGAGATCTTCCTCATCGGAGGTAATACCGCCACGTTTAACAGACGGCCGGAGATAATTCATCCACCGTAGACGGCAGCTCTTTCCACATCGAAGTAAACCAGCTCTTTTGGGAAGCGATCGCCATCGTCCTTCGCCTTCTTTTTTTATAAAGCTCACAAGAATCTCGTCTTCCTCCATCGTCCATGGTCCTCTCTTCATCCCCATCTTCGTGCAACACGGCGTTGTTTTCTTTGTTACTACTGGCTTCTTACCGCCAGATGACGTCATCTCCGCCGTCTTTAACAAAACTTTATCTATCTCTTCGACTAGGGTTTCGTGATATCTATGAGTTATTGGATTTGTTGAGTTTCTTCTGTCAAATGTTTCTCTCTCTCCATAAGTCTCTTGATGTTACCAATGAACCTACCAACTTTTTTGCTCACGCGTTATTTTCGGCATTTGATCTTTATATTGTTTTTTTTTTCACATGCATGGTTATTTATTTTTTATTTAAATGTTTTGGTTTTGGCTTAAGCTTTTTGCTACTATGCATGGTCTAGTTGTTTCTAATTACTTATGAAATTATAATTTGATTGGCTATAAACATCGACTTATCCCAACTCCTACAATTAATGTATAAACTTATAACAAAATGTTTGATAATAATGTACATTAATGAATACTAACCACCTTGATTTAAAACAATTAATTAAAATTAACCATAATGTATGAGATGCATTAAATAATGGAAAAACCTTTTAAATAGATTAAGAAAACGGTAATCTAAAGACGTTTAAGAAAAAAAGAATGTAAAAATCGGTAATTAGACAAAAGGCTATATAATTTGCAAATCGGGAAATAGAGGGTGAAATTGTAAAGAAATAATAAATGTGGGGCCCATACTAAAAAAAGGAAGATACTAGCGTATGAGGAATTAACATAAATATCCCTCCGCTGTTACAGTTAATTTCCAACCCAAAACTTTATTTTTTTTAACGTCGTCGTGTTTTGTTTTTATTTATTTATTTAGTGTATCGTTTATTAAATAAATAAATTGCCATATTTATTTAATCACAACTGTAATAAGGCTGGCGCTGGCATATCTGAGCTTTCAACACAATCTCAAATCCTTCAATTTCTCTAAAAATTAAAACCCTAGATTCTTTTTATCTTGTTTTCCCTCATAAATGGATCTGTGTCATTGAGGACTAATTTGTTCTCAGTGACGGAGGAAGAATTGAGAAGAGATGGCGCGGCAAATGACGTCATCTCAGTTCCACAAATCAAAGACTCTCGACAACAAATATGTGAGCTTTCTTCGTCTTTTACAATTCCTGGGATTTGGGGTTTTATGATTCTCCTTAGGATTTTAGCTCTAACAGTTTTGAAATTCGAAAGCTAATTCTTTGAGATTTTTATAGATTTAAGCTATACTTTGTGTAATTTCTCTACAAATTTATTTAACTGCCAAGTTTGAAATTTTGGTATGTGAGCACAGATGCTGGGAGATGAAATTGGTAAAGGAGCTTATGGTCGAGTTTATAAAGGATTAGACTTGGAGAATGGAGACTTTGTGGCTATTAAACAAGTCTCATTGGAAAATATTGTTCAAGAGGATCTGAATACCATTATGGTTTGTTATTTATTTGTTTTAAATATATATTCGTTATTTGTTTTTGTCTTTATGGACCTTGTGATGGTTTATCATCTCCTTACAACTGCTATGCTGACTGAATCCTTGTGTTTATGTGGATGCTTTCTTGGCTGTTGGGATAATTTTCTCCAGCAAGAAATTGATTTGTTGAAGGTAATCTCTAGCTTTCATATAACCATATGTGGGCGTTCATTTACAAAGTTGGAATTCTGATATTAAGTATTCTTTAACATATGTGAATTTAATCACCTTCTGAACTTTGGCCTTTTTCTCTTTAATTGCTATCCTGGTAAATATTCAGCCCTTCTCTATGTCTTCTAAGATAATATTTCATTGCAGAACTTAAACCATAAAAACATTGTCAAGTATCTTGGGTCATCGAAGACAAAGACTCACCTTCACATTATTCTGGAGTAAGTAGCTTTTATTGTTTATTCTGGTCCACTCCGGACTATGATCTGGGAACTCAAGTTCAATCATGTGTTCGCAGGTACGTTGAGAATGGCTCTCTTGCAAACATTATTAAACCAAATAAATTTGGACCTTTCCCCGAATCGTTGGTAGCTGTTTACATTGCTCAGGTCTGTATTTATATTTCTACGTGAATTAAGTTTCTTTATGCATTGCGTACTAACTGGTGAAAACAGGTGTTGGAAGGTTTAGTATATCTGCATGAGCAGGGTGTAATACACCGCGATATCAAAGGTGCAAATATTTTGACGACAAAAGAGGTGTGTTTTTCTGTATCTTCTGGATTTTATTAGCTATTCTCAGCCATGTCTTCACCGTGTTTTGTTTCAATATCTGTTGTATTCTAGGATGTTTGAGATTCTTCTAGGCTATTCTTCCTTTAATAGATACTTTACTATCTCACACTTCAGGGTCTTGTTAAGCTTGCTGACTTTGGAGTTGCCACTAAACTTAACGAGGCTGATGTTAACACTCACTCAGTGGTGGGAACTCCTTACTGGATGGCTCCTGAGGTACGCCTTTATATATATATAATGTATATATTTTTCATCACCATATTCTGTATAGATTTGCTTTCATATGCAAATTTTGAAAATAGTCTTTGTTGTTTTGAAAAATGCATTTGTTTGATCCTTTAGAGAACTTTTACCTGATTGTCTGCATATTTATGGATGCCCAACTTCTGTTTCAGGTTATTGAAATGTCTGGAGTTTGTGCTGCATCTGACATTTGGAGCGTTGGATGCACTGTTATCGAACTTCTAACATGTGTACCTCCTTACTATGATCTGCAACCTATGCCAGCCCTCTTTCGTATTGTTCAGGTTTTGACAACATTTTATAAGTTTGCTTTAAGTCAATAGAATTTACTCAATTTAGGTGTCTTCCTTCCTCCTTTTTCCTTGTTCTCCATGTTGTAAATCACCTCTCTCCTGAAAATTTGCGAATAGAAATTTAGCCAGAAGTTACAATTATTGCCTTTTTTTCTGGTTTCGTTTCAGGATGATAACCCTCCTATTCCTGATAGTCTTTCTCCAGATATAACAGACTTTTTACGACAATGTTTCAAGAAGGTCAGTTTTCTGAGTGTTGATTCATCAACCTCTGTAACAGAACCTATGCAGTTTTGATATATTTAATATCCGTTATGTATCATCTTATTTGTTTCTTGAATATTACAGGATTCCAGGCAGAGACCTGATGCAAAGACACTCCTTTCTCACCCTTGGATACGGAACTCTAGACGAGCATTGCAGTCATCACTTCGGCATAGTGGAACAATCAAGTGAGAACCTGTGTATTTTTACCTTTAAATTTTGGAAGAATATTTCAAAATTTATTATATATTCTGTCTTAGAAAACGCCCTAGTGTTTGTTGGTTCCACACTTCCACTGAACCTGTAGTGTTCTTGTACTTCCTCCATTGCAGATATATGAAGGAAGCCGCTGCAAGTTCAGAGAAGGATAATGAAGGTAAACAAGATGTAGCTGAACTTTCAGAAGAAAAAATGGGAATGTCAAAAAGTGTAAGATCCCTTCCTATTATTTACCATCCACCAATTTTTTGAAGTTGCATGAGAGATGAGCAGGAGAACACATTAAAGCTAGAGATAAGCTTTTCTTAAAGCTTCTGATACAGTACTTCTCTTGTCCAGGACTCAAAAAGCAAATTACCTCTGGTAGGGGTGGCGAGCTTTAGGTCTGAGAAAGATCAGTCTTCAGCCAGTAATCTCGGTGAAGAAGGAACGGATCATTCAGAAGATGATCTTTTGTCAGATCAAGTTCCTTCACTTTCGATCCATGAGAAGTCTTCTCTTCAATCTGGCACTTGCAGTATTTCGTCAGATGCTAAGGGGACAATTGAAGATGTATCAGAGATTCATGTGAAATCTGAACATGAAGAAACACCTGGAAATCTTGAAACTGAAGCTACTGAAGCTAGAAAAAATACTTTAGCAACAAAGCGTGTTGGAAAAGAATCTTCCATCCAGGTGGACCAGACATCACATAGTTTTGGGCAAAAAGGTGAAGATCGTGGTATTCGAAAGGTCAGTTGTGCTGTTACGTCATTGTTGTCTTAGCACTTTCATAGATAATATGGTAAATTACTAGGGAGTATATTGTACTTATTGTGTTGGGTTGATTGATAAGTTCCGCTTTCCTTACTGATAAACAAAACAGTTAACTGGGGTTGTACTGTGTTGGCGAGTCCACACTTGCATGAACAAAGGCTTCTATAATCAGATTGGCTTTGTTTGTTGTTGGGCCTTGGTCTTGGCTTCTTACAAGATTATGTTCTTGTTGCAGTACTTTCCCTTGATTTTACTGAATAACGTGTTCAGACAAAATGCTCAGTTTCATGACAAATGTTTTTGATGATAGTTACCTTATAGTGAGTTGAAGACTTGCAATCTAACTAGATTTGTTTTGTTTGTTATTTCTATCTTGAAGGCTGTGAAGACTCCATCTAGTGTTGGTAGTAATGAACTCTCTAGATTTAGTGACCCTCCTGGGGATGCTTCTTTGCATGATTTGTTTCATCCATTGGATAAAGTACCAGAGGGAAAACCAAATGAAGCTTCAACATCGACACCTACATCAAATGTCAACCTGGGTGATTCTCCTGTCGCAGATGGTGGAAAGAATGATCTGGCAACAAAATTGAGGGCTACAATTGCGCAGAAGCAAATGGAGGGTGAAAACGGGCACTCAAATGATGGTGGTGATCTTTTCCGCTTAATGATGGGTGTTCTAAAAGATGATGTTATTGACATTGATGGCTTGGTATGTTCCGTCTCAAATACGCAGGTCTGATAAATTCAAGTAAAATACTGTCAACATATTTCCATATTTTTTTTTCAGGTATTTGATGAAAAAGTTCCTGCAGAAAATCTTTTCCCTCTGCAGGTATTCTGCAAATTTATATCCTGATATTTTTTGCAGTCTTTAGGCGTTTTATATTATGCTTATACTACTTGACGAATCAGAAGTTTTGAAAAGTGAACCGTTGCTTCTCAATCCATTTTAGTTGTTTCCACTTTTTTAGCGAATCCAAATCTTAGTATTTATTGGTTAAATGTTTGTAGGCAGTCGAGTTCAGCAGATTGGTCAGCTCCTTAAGGGCAGATGAATCAGAAGATGCAATAGTATCTTCCTGTCAGAAACTAGTTGCCATGTTTCGTCAGAGACCTGAACAGAAAGCAGTATTTGTGACACAGCATGGCTTTCTCCCTCTAATGGAACTACTCGATATCCCTAAATCTCGAGTATGTTTGTTTGTATTCAAGCAGGAATCTTTTGTTGTCCTTCATCAGTACTAGTTGTCAGATCGATGTCAATACTGACGGGGTTATGTTTGTGAATCTTATCTGGTTTTTTCAGGTAATATGTGCCGTGCTGCAGCTGATCAACGGAATTATTAAAGATAACACCGACTTCCAGGAAAATGCTTGTCTTGTTGGTCTGGTAAGTCTCACTTTCCATTTGGTTGCTGACTTGGTGGTTCCTTGGTAGTTGGTAAGTTGGTATAGTTCGGTGGATATGGCCAATTTATTTTTATCGAAGGCTTGTGTCTCCGTTTTCTGTCTTAAACATTTATTTGGACAGCTAACATTACTTTGGGATAACACTAGATAGTTTAATGTTGGTGTCTTTGTCTCATCATTTAAGTTTTTTTGATGTTTTTAGACGTGTGTTTTCTTTGATGTTACCAAAAATTACCATGAAAATTGATTATTCCAAGTGAAATGGCAGATTCCTGTGGTAATGAGTTTTGCTGGTCCTGAGAGGGACCATTCCCGAGAAATTCGTAAAGAAGCAGCTTACTTCTTACAGCAGCTTTGTCAGTCAAGGTTAATAGTTATCAAATATAATATCATACTTCATATTATGTTGTTCTATCCTTTTCTTTTTTCTCTCCACTCGGAATTTATTTGGTTGCTTCTTTACAGCTCCTTAACATTGCAAATGTTCATAGCTTGCCGTGGAATACCCGTTTTGGTTGGGTTTCTCGAAGCAGATTATGCGAAATACAGGTGGCTTTATATACTATTTTCAACATATGTAGTAGTGTAGATGTTAATGTGAGATCTATGTAGAAGTTGATGTGAGATCTATCGATTATTTCATTAGGACTTTGAATATTTCCCATTATGTGTTGCCTTGGTTTATTACAAGTCCCTTGCTGCATTTGCTGTCCTGGATTATTTATGTGCTGTGTGTTTGTTCTGTTGAAAACAGCCGATACATTTTCCAATAGCTGACCATTTTATTGATCTAGCTCTCCTCTTCAATTTAATTATGGTCCTTTTCACTCTATCTGCTATTAAATTCTACTGATTTGAGCTTTTCTATCCAGGGAGATGGTTCACTTGGCTATTGATGGGATGTGGCAGGTATTCAAACTCAAAAGATCCACCCCGAGAAATGATTTCTGCCGCATAGCTGCAAAGAATGGAATTCTTCTAAGGCTAATCAACACTCTTTATAGCTTGAATGAAGCAACCAGACTGGCTTCCATTTCAGGAGGAGTACTGATTGCGGATAGTCAAGCTCCAAGAGCACGCTCTGGTCAACTTGATCCTAACAGTCCAATTTTTAGTCAGCCTGAGACTTCACTTGGTGTGATTGATCAGCCGGATGTACTGAAACCAAGGCATGGGGGTGGTGAAGAGCCTTCTCATGCTTCAGCTTCAAATTCTCAACGATCAGATGTCCATCAACCAGATGCCCTGCACCCAGATGTTGATAACCCCAGATTAAGCAGTGCCGCACCAGATGCCTCAACATCCGGCACAGAAGATGCTAGACAACAGCATCAAATATCTCTCTCTGCCAATAGGACATCAACAGATAAGCTTCAGAAGCTGGCAGAGGGTGCCTCTAATGGTTTTCCTGTTCCTCAGACAGAACAAGTCCGACCTTTGCTTAGCCTGTTGGAGAAAGAACCCCCTTCAAGACATTATTCTGGTCAATTGGATTATGTTAAGCACATAACTGGCTTAGAGAGACATGAAAGTAGACTTCCCCTTTTACATGGATCAAATGAAAAGAAAACCAACGGAGATCTAGAATTTCTGATGGCTGAATTTGCAGGTGAGTTTTAAAGGTTTATATTTAGCAAGACAGTTGATATCATAGGCACGTATATGATATTTTTTGTGTCTTATTATTATATTGTTTCTTCAGAGGTCTCCGGACGTGGAAAGGAAAATGGAAATCATGATACTACACCTAAATATCCCAGTAAAACAATGGCAAAGAAAGTTCTTGCTGTTGAAGGAGTTGCTTCGACGTCTGGGATTGCATCTCAGACAGCATCTGGAGTACTGTCAGGTTCGGGTGTTCTAAATGCTAGACCTGGAAGTGCAACATCATCTGGTTTACTCGGCCATATGGTCTCTACGCTGAGTGCTGATGTTGCAAGGGAATACTTGGAGAAAGTGGCTGATCTGCTTCTTGAATTTGCTCGGGCTGATACAACTGTAAAGTCATACATGTGCAGCCAAAGCTTACTCAGTCGTCTTTTCCAGATGTTCAACCGTGTAGAACCTCCTATTCTGTTAAAGGTACTTGAAAATACTACACGTTTCATTTCTTTCTCTTTAAAAGTGCTTTCCTATAGTATTTCTGTTTCCTCTCTGCTGAGCTTGGATTTGTGGTTTAGAGGATCTTCATGTTACATTCTTAACATGCCCCTTTCGTGTGTCCAGATACTGGAGTGCACCAATCATTTATCGACTGATCCAAATTGCTTGGAGAATCTTCAGCGTGCTGATGCAATTAAGCATTTGATCCCCAACCTTGAGCTTAAGGATGGGCATCTTGTTTATCAGATCCATCATGAGGTTAGCTTCTTGACTTGCATAAAGATATTTGAAAGATTGAAATCTGGATTTCTAAACTTCAGCTATATGTAGGTACTTAGTGCGCTATTCAACCTGTGCAAGATAAACAAGCGGAGGCAAGAACAAGCAGCTGAAAATGGAATCATTCCACACCTGATGCTTTTCATCATGTCGGATTCTCCTCTGAAACAATATGCATTGCCACTACTATGTGACATGGCTCATGCATCTCGGAATTCAAGAGAGCAGTTGAGGGCACACGGCGGTCTGGATGTTTACTTGAGATTACTAGACGATGAATATTGGTCTGTGATAGCCTTAGATTCCATCGCTGTTTGCTTGGCGCAAGATAATGACAACCGCAAGGTGGAGCAGGCTCTGCTCAAGCAAGATGCGATTCAGAAATTAGTTGACTTCTTCCAGAACTGCCCAGAGAGACACTTTGTGCACATATTGGATCCCTTCTTGAAGATTATCACGTACGTATCTCTACTTTTTCTTACATATTATCTAAAGTGTTCTCTTAAAGAACAAGTGAAGTTGTCTATTGTTAAGGCTAATACTTGTAATTATTGAATCCAGGAAATCATATCGGATCAATAAGACATTAGCTGTAAATGGATTGACTCCATTACTAATATCAAAGCTAGATCATCAAGATGCGATTGCTCGACTTAACCTCCTGAAACTCATCAAGGTAATGACATCATTCAGTAGCTATAATAATAAGTTTTTGTGTCCTTTGTGTTGAGTGTTTGGTATTGTGGATCATTGAAACAACAGGCTGTTTACGAGCATCATCCACGGCCAAAACAGCTGATTGTCGAGAATGATCTCCCTCAAAAACTGAAGAATCTGATAGAAGAACGACGTGATGGACAACGATCAGGAGGCCAAGTTCTGGTGAAGCAAATGGCAACATCTCTTCTCAAAGCACTTCACATTAACACTGTATTGTGAGTCCAAAACCAAAATCTCCATTTGGACTTGTACAATTACTCTTATTCTTCCAAAGTGTTTAATATCGTCTTTGCTGTTTAAGGTTGAAACTTGCTTAGATTTGTTGTAATTGTTTGGTTGTGTGGCTCTCGTGTTTTTAGTCGAACGAGCGATGCTAACACTTCTTTGTAATATAATTCCAGGTGACAGTTTTCTTATATTTGATTTTTTTTATGTTCGTGTGATTTGATTTGATCTGATAGAAATAAAATTAAAGTTTATTTTCTCGGTAATCGTAAGTGTATACAATAATTAATATTATTGAACCTAAATTTTTTAAATAATTTTAAAACCTAAAATTTTAGATTTTAATAATACTAACTATAATTAATATTTTTAATTTTTGAAACTATAATTTTAATTTTGAAATTTTAAATTTATAAAATAAT